>CAUYPK010003968.1:0-27831 GCA_963574355.1 Loris lydekkerianus | reverse complement strand
ACCCCACTACGGCACAAGACTATGGGGAAAGGGCCAAGAAAGGGGAAGGGAGGGGGGAGGTTTAGGTGGAGGGAGGGTAATGGGTGGGGCCACATCTATGGTGCATCTTAGAATGGGTACAGGCGATTGCACTAATGTACAGAGCTATGATTTAACAATAAAATAAAGACAGATATATAGAAACAAACAAAAAAAATTTATATAAACTCCCAAATTATGTAGCTTGGCTCATTCAGCTAATTAATTTATGAAGTCAGGGGACAGAAAAAGAGACTGATAACTGAAAGTTAACCCAGTTTGGGGTTTCACGTGAGCCCTCTCTCACATCCAGGCCTTTCTTTCATTCATCTGCCATCGTTCTAGGGAGGACCTCACTAGAATGCAGAGAATTCCACATCCCGAACTTCTCTCCCTTTCACCATCCCACTGCATCGCAACAGCAGCGAGCTCTCTGCACGTGTCATGCCAAATCGAGCTGCCTAGAGAACAGCCCTCACTACACTCCTCCACTTCATATCTCCACGCTCATCCAAACCAGTTCCTCAGCCAGCCAGTTAAGAGCTTGTAGAATCAGGCTTTAAATTACAATGGGGAGAATTCAGGTATGCCCTTAGGTGAATAGTTCTTCAACATTTAGAAGCTAATAAAAAGCATGGCACACTCATTTATCCAGTCACAAATATTTAGAGAGTCTGCTACAACTAACTGTGCAGGTACAGTCCTAATCACTGAAGCTACATCCTGGACAGAACAGACAAGGTCTTTGGCTCATGGAGTTTGCTTTCTCAAGGAGCAAAGGCAAATAGAAGATGCATGAACAAATAAACATGATAGAACCTCCGTAGCTGGCCACCTCCCTACATTGACCTCCTCCTAAAGTTGACCTAATTTTCGTAGATCAGACATGCACCATGTGCACGTATCAGGAGGCCTAGTTCCGTATGTTGACCACCTCCAATGCTGACCACTTTATTGCAGTCCTGGGGAGAGGGGTCAAGTTATAGAAAGTATAACTTCAAGTTATAGAAGTTCTACTATAATTTTCTTTTTTTGAGACAGAGTCTCACTTTGTGGCCCTCAGTAGAGTACTGTAGCATCACAGCTCACAGCAACCTCAAACTCTTAGGCTCAAGCAGTTCTCTTGCCTCAGCCTCCCAAGTACCTGGGACTACAGGCACCCGCCACAACACCTGGCTATTTCTAGAGACAAGATCTCACGGTGGCTCAGGCTGATCTTAAACCTGTGAGCTCAGGGAAATCAATATCTCATCCTCCCAGAATATCCATGACAATTCTAATAATAATTTTTTTTTTTTTTTTGGCCGGGACTAGGTTTGAACCTGCCACCTCCATCATATGGGGCTGGCGCCCTACTCCTTTGAGCCACTGGCGCCACCTAATAATAAAATTTAATGATGATATTATGAAGCAAATCTATAAAAGGTAGAATGGGTTAAGAAGGGACTTTAGGCAAAGGGATGAGGGAAGAGGGTGACATCTGTGCTAAGGCCTGAATGATAAAGAGCCAGCTATGTGACTACTGAGGGAAGAGTGTCTCAGGCACAGGGACAGCCCTATGCTGCAAAGGCCCTAAGCTGCTAATGAAAATACACAGAAGCAAAACTGACAGTGGATATACACGTATATGGCTATACTGTCATTGAAATATCATGTTTAGCATCTGTGATTCAATACATTTTGCCACCGTACACATGCCTTCCAGGAACCCCACAAGCTCCCTAAAACCAGCAAGTACAGAGTTTACATTTCTAGGAGACTGCTCCTCTGAACTCTGGCTGGTTTCAAGTTGACTGGTTGGTATCCATGTCATAGCATTATTAAATATTTCAAAAAGTTACCTCTACAGCACAGCGTAATATGCATGAAATTATCCTGCAGCTCTAAGGGTGGACCTAGATGCTCTCAGATTCATCCTGTATCCTTGACTAAGGATCATTTTATCTGGTAATTAGGTGACAGCCTTGTTGTTGTTCATCCCATGAGAAGCTTATTTCTCGGGTTTTAATTTTAGTTCTGCCACTTACTTAGTTGTGGGACACTGGGCAAGTTGACTAAAATTCCTGTGCCTCAGTTTCCTATAAAATGAGAACCGTGGTAGTCCCTCACAAGGTTTTTGTGAAGATTTAGTGAGACACGAAAGACTTTGGCATATCAGGAATTATTTCCATAGTTAGATTGTGAATTCCCACTGAGCTAGGCCGACCACCCTACTGAGATGCATTCCATTTTCTCACTTTAACTGGCTTTCTTCTCCATTTCATTAGGCCAAATTTCCACCAGCTTACAAACCTCACAGTAAATGCCATAATCATCACAAAACTAGTGGTTTTAGCTTCCAAAAAAGCCATGTCTCTCCTAAACATTGTTCAGTGTGTTGTTTATACCATCCGTCTAATCGGTTACTGTCTCACCAGGTAATTTTGCATGTATGTTTTGTAAACTTTGCTGGAATATAAATTCATTTAGAGAAGTACTATCCCATGGAAATATAATTAGATACTTAGGTAATTTAAAATATTTAGTAGTCACATAAAAATGGTTTTAAAAGGTAAAGTTAATTTTAATAATATTTTATTTAACTTGATACAACAGTAGAATCAGTCAATATACACAACTAATTAATGACATAGTACTGAGTCTTTGAAGTTGGGTGTATATCTTAAATTTACACAATCCATCTGCACCAGACTAGCCATATTTCACATGCTTAATAGCTACAGGTGGTTTTGATTACTATTGAGATAACACAACTATAGACCTTCTATTACCCTGTAAGGCTCTGCATTTATCATGCTGCCTAGCATAAGACATCCTGTATTCCAGAAATTCAATTAATATTTGTTAAATAATTACTGACTTACTTAAATCAGTACAAAATTTAATCCTATGGAAAATACATTTCTGCTGTTCCTAAGAGTAAAAGCATGGAAAAATGATTTTAAGTCTTTTAAAGGAAGAAGTTTGCTTTGCCTCAGAAGTGGTAAAATAAATTTTTTGATTATATTTCTCAGTAAGAATCTAGTTTAGGGCTCAGTGCACATAGCTCAGTGGTTATGGTGCCAGCCACATGCACTGAGGTTGGTGGGTTTGAACCCGGCCCTGGGCCAGCTAAACAACAATGACAACTGCAACAAAAAAATAGCTGGGCATTGTAGTGGGCACCTATAGTCCTAGCTACTTGGAAAGCTGAGGCAAGAAAATTGCTTGAGTCCAAGAGTTTGAGGTTGCTATGAGCTGCGATGCCACAGAACTCTACCTAGGGTGAGGTTGCTGTGAGCTGTGATGCCACAGCCTCTACCTAGGGTGATGTGGTGAGACTCTGTGTCAAAAAAAAAAAAAAAATGAATATAGTTTAGATGTAGCAAGTCCTGGACCACTGAAAGAAATTATATAGACAGCAATTAAATGTATTTATTTGTTAGGTTGACTTGTCCTAAGAAATACTTCAATTCTACTTTCTGATTCAAGTACATTTTAGGTAAGAGTAATTAACTCATGAAACAAACATGCAGGATTTGGTAAGTGTCAGTGAAAATATTTTGATGTCATTTTTCTGTTCACCATGGTTTTTTTAAGTGCTGTGCTCTGAAGCATATTCAATATTTTCACAAACGATTTCCCAGTTCCTCAGGGGCAATTACAGTAAGTGAATGATTATTTTTATAGTCATTAACAACATATGTTGAAGGCCTGATCAACTTGAAATTGTTAGAAAAGATGGGAAGAAAAAGTAGAAATCTTAATATACAAGGTCCAACAATTATGTTCACAAACTTGGCACCACACCCTTACATTGGCAGCACTGGCAGTTTCATAGCTTCGGTACTTGAGAATCTCACGACTGTGTTCATGTTGATGTGTGGCGGTGTCTTGCTGAGTGGAATTCATTATTTTGTTGCCTGTTTCTGTGTGCCGTCACAAGAATATCAGAGTTTGAATTAGAGCAACAAACAAACATTAAGTTTCTTGTTAAACTTGGCAAGAGTGGAAGTGAAATCAGGGACCTGTTAGTCCAAGATTATGGGAATAAGGCTGCAAAGAAGGCAGCAATGAGCAAATGGGTCGAACGTTTTCCTGAGGGGGGAGAAAGCACCACTGATGAAGAGAGGTGAGGGCAGCCAGGAAGGAGCAGAACTGACATAAACATTGCACAGACTCATTGAATTATCCATCAAGAGCGTCAGCTGATTCTGAGAAACCCAGCCAATCATGTAAACATTGATAGAGAAATAGTTAGAAAATCTTCACTAGGAATCTTGGCACAAGAAAGGTGTGTGCACAATTGGTTCCGAAGGAGCTCACTCATGAACAAAAGCAGAGAGTCAAAGTTTGCCAAGACCTTTTGGGGAGGCGAGATGATGTTTTGGGCCTTGTTGTCACTGGTGATGAAACATAGATATAGCAATACAACCCTGCCACAAAGTGTCGGAGTGTCCGGTGTCTGCCAATGCTGCAGGACCAAAAAATTCCATCAGTCCATATCAGGAGCCAAAATGATGTGGCTAACTTTTTTTTTATATCAGAAGGATTGCTCATTACAAATGTACACCAACTGGACAAACAGAAACCAGTTTGGAAGTTTACTCTTTGTAAGGCTGAAAAGGCTATGTGAAAAAATTCGAGAAAACAACCCGAACTTTTTGCTAACAATTTCCTGGCTCTTGCAGCATGGCAATCCACGTGGGACTGTCAGTGAGGGAGGTTTTAGCCAATAAATAAGTTGACTTTTTTCTTTACCCAAAAGATAAAGGAAATATTGAAGGGAAGACACTTTGATAACATTCAGGATATCAAGGGTAATATAACAGCTCTGATGGCCACTCAGGAAAAAGAGTTCTAAAATTGCTCTGGAGGGTGGACCAGGGGCTAGCATTGGTGCACAGCTTCTCCCGGGGATGCTCTGAAGATGAACATAGTGATATTGAGCAATGATGTGCATAGCATTTTTTCTAGGATGAATTCACAAAATTAATTTGTGAATTAATCCTCGCCTATTCTATCATTCTCAAATTGGAGTTACTTGCTCCTTTCTTACCAGGTTTATTCTTAACCTTTTCCTTTAACCTTATGTATCCATTTGTCTGAAAAACTAATTATGATACACAACTATAAATTAAAATAAATAATTATAAAACTAAGTCCGGGCACCGTGGCTCACATCTGTAATCCTAGCACTTTGGGAGGCTGAAGCAGGAGGATCACTTGAGGCCGGGAGTTTAAGACCAGCCCAAGTGAGAACAAGACCCAGTCTCTACAAAAAATAGAAAAATGAGTCGGGCATGGTGGCAGGTGCCTGTAGTCTCAGCCACTTGGAGGACTGAGGTTGCAGTGAACTATGATAATGCCATTGTACTCTAGCCAGGTGACATAGTGAGAAAAAAACAGAATGAATAGAAAAAATAACTCACCTTCGGCAATCTCAATGATAATTTGCAAATCGGCAACTCACTGGTTTCATAAATTGTAAGAGATTGGTCCAAGTTGGGGACTATCTTCTCTTTAGGTACTTTATAAACAACAATGGTGCCCTTATAATGAGGGCAGCTATAGTTTCCAAATTCATCCACCTCTTTGATTTGGAGTTTCAGCCTGGGTTTTCTTTGTAAGTGAAAAATAAGTTTGTAGTCTTTTCCATAATCTTTCCCATTGCCTAAATAGAAGTAAAATTAATTTGTCAT
This sequence comes from Loris lydekkerianus, assembly GCA_963574355.1. Classification (NCBI taxonomy): domain Eukaryota; kingdom Metazoa; phylum Chordata; class Mammalia; order Primates; family Lorisidae; genus Loris; species Loris lydekkerianus. Next base: position 22,132 of record CAUYPK010003968.1, on the reverse strand, counting down.
CATTAGTTTATACACAACACTTTGAGTTACTTCACTTTTAAAAACATGAATAATCATTTTAATTTTTAAATGCAATTAAAGCTATTTATTTACTTATTTATTTATTTTTTGCAGTTTTTGGCCGGGGCTGGGTTTGAACCCGCCACCTCTGGTATATGGGGCCGGCGCCCTACTCCTTTGAGCACAGGCACTGCCCTTAAAGCTGTTTTTGAATCGTTTTCTCTTGTCAAAACATAACCTAAGAGACTGTATAGATTACTCAAAAGATTTCTCATCTGTAATTGGGCCAGGAGTTGTAACCAGGAACAACTAGAAATACTCAGTTTTTACAGCACTTAGAAAATTATTTTCACCATTCAATAATTATCTTTTTCTTTTCCTCTAACTGTTCATACCATGACCTCAGAATCGATGTTCTAAAACTGCTGTCTTCCTTAACATGTGGCTGTATAAGTCAAAATTAATTAAAATCAAATAAAAGTAAAAATTCAACTTGTCACCCTAACCACATTTAAAATGCTTAATATCTTTATGTGTCCAGTGGCTGCCTAACTAAACAGCACAGCTATAAAACGTGTCTATAATTGCAGAAATGAACATATTCTCTTCTAGAACTTCCAAGTGCAACAGTTAATGGATTCATGTTATTAATATTTCTAAGAAAATTTGGTGGATTCTCCTGAAATAATGATTCATAAAAATCTTCTCACCTCTTCACTGAAAATATTAGAGGTTTTGTGACCATAACATTTCACTCATAGGAGTTTTACCATGAGAATCAGGATATTTTACTTTGTTATTTCAAAAGTAGAATGCAAATTACTATGTTTCCTGAAGTGCTATATGCCTATACTACCGTTTGTAAAATTTATAGAAAGCTGTAATGTAGCAGTTGAGATCATATGCTTTAGATATAAAGATCTAGATTCAAGACTAGCCTCTACTATTTGTTTACACTGTAATATTTATCCAGTTACTTCCAATCTCTTGACTTCCTGAAGATTTATTTTCCTTATCCTTAAAAGAGGAAAAATAAAACTTAACCTTCTAGGATCGCTCTGGAAATGAAATGAGAAAGTATGGATAAAATGATTGTCGCAAGACCCGGCACATAGCAAGTGTTCAATAAATGATACCATGATGGCAAATTATAAATAGAGAGACTGTTCCATTATTTTGAATTTGTATGCCAAAAATCAATAAGTTATATGATTAGTATTAAAGAAATGTCAATATGAAGCTTTTAAGCTGTTTCAAACTTCCTTCTGCTCCTGGAAATCATTCTACACTTGATAACCCAGATCTTTTTCTCATGGAAAACCTTCTATTTTACCCAGTAAAATAAGAGTTCAGTCAGAGATGTGAAAGATACTGCTGCCCTTGTCTCTGTTTTGACTGCTAGATACTATTTTGATAAATTTCTAAAGCACAGTTAAATCTAGAAATGGAATAACTCCAGGTAATAGAAGATATAGGAGTATATCCTTTTGCACAAGCCTATGTTTAAGAGGCAACTTGGCCACTGAAAGAAACAACAGCTTCCGAGGAAAGGAACAGCTAGCCAGGGGTAGTACCTTCTTAAAAGAGTTCTACCGGGGTAAAAAAGAAAATAATACAGGTCAATGATTTGGAGTCATTCAAATGTGATTTAAATGGTCAATTAGGCAAATTAATATTTCTGGATCACTTGGATCACTGCAGTAACACCTGGCAAACTTCTGCTTTCAGATCCCGAGAATACTAGCAAAAAAAAGTGTTGCCACTTTGGTCCCAGTGAAATATCACTTAGTAAATTTTTCCTAAAGAGAAGGCATTATACTCCCTTTAATGTGCATGATTGTTCTTAAGTAATGTTTTATATACAGACTCTAAAGAGTGAAAATGTGACATAGCGACACTGTTTTAATTCAGATCTCTTAGTGCCAGTCAATTTTTAAAAGTAAAGATCTTTAATTCACTGTCTGAAGATCCCATTTATACATTAAACAAAGATAAAATTATTGAGGATTTACTAGTAATAAATACAATAATTTTAGTGTTAAAAATAGAAAGCATTATGTAAATTTTTAAACCTGGAGTTTCACTGGCACTAACATGTAACACAATATTTGAAAGATCTCTTGTCCCAGAAAAAAAGTAAATCCAGAAAACAAATAAAAACCAGTGACACAAAGAAATTGTTGCACTATTCTATTGTTTTTTCCTCACAGGCCTATTTAAAGAAGCAAAAGCCATTTTTTGCTTTTGTATGAAGTCCAGTAGTAATTGATCTTTTGAGAATCATTTTTCTTCTCAACATACAGCTCCTAGTGGGTCCTTGAGATAGTAGCTGTTCAATAAATGTGTATCGTTCCTGTTAGCAGATGTTCTTATAGAAATATATTTTCTTCTCAATAATGGGCATTGAGTATTTCCTACTGATGCCACAGGAAGTACAGAGGCAGGAATAAATACCTGTGCTCAGGCAGGTCAGGCAAGAGCTAGCAGAAAGGGCTAGCAGAAAATCCCATGAGAATCACTGGCTCTGAGTGTCCCCTGATGTGAGCCCCTTCCCCAGCACCTCTTCCTCTAAGCCACAGCCATCTCTTATTGCTTCACTGCAATTAAACCTTCCCTGGCTTCCCTGCTTCTATCCTTGTTTCTACAGTCTCTTCTCAACACGGTTGTGATCTAACCCTGGTCACTCCTCTGTTGAAAAACCTTTGCAATTCTCCATTTCACTTGGCATAAAAGGCAAAGTCTTTGCAATGGCTTTCAAGGCACAACACGTCCTCACCTCATCCTCTGCAACCTCTCCTCTCTCTCTGATCCAGCCACTCCCACCTCTACCTTCCCTCAAACACACAAGGAATGTTTCTGCCTCCATTCACTTGGGTTTTTAATCCCTCCACCTGGGACAAACCCCCCTGAGATGAGATTATGGCTTGCCCTACTCAGAGACCATTTATGTCACACTCTCAAAAAGGTCTTTCCTTCTTACAGCTGCAATCCTACCCCTCCTTCCAAGACTCTATCATTTGTCTGCTTTATTCTTCTGTAATTCATTTTTCACTTGTTAAACTGTGCATTCTATTTACTTATTGGCTTATTTTCTGTGTGCCTCTGCTTAATTATAATATATGTAACGTATCCAGGAAAATCTCTCCCCTGAGCCAAAGGGCATCCAGGGCAACTTTGAGACACACACACCTCCTCCCTAGAGCATTAAGAGACGTCATGGTTGATGCAAGGGGTCAATGGGTAAAGTCTTATACAAATATTAATGACCATTTTCTAAATTTTATGTGTGCCAGGGACTCAGACGTCAAGTAACAGAAAGGCTAGGTGATGAGCTGATAGCTTTAAACTAGGAAATGAAAACACGCTGGAGCTTGTGTCTGAAAGAACATCAAATATCAACATGAAAACCTTGGGTGCACCTGTCCGTCTTACTTTCTTTTAGAAATAGAAATAAGGCCCAGGTCCCATAAACGTTCTCAAAAGAGTTATCTGTATCTTACACATGGATAAGTGAATAGGGAAACATTGGTATTTTCCAAAGGGCAATTGCCTATATTCGCTAATTAAAGTTTTTAATATTTTAATCACATGTAGTATGTAGTATGATAATGTCAAGTTCTTAAGTTCTCATATTCATTTCTTCCAAAAAGTAATCACTGAGCTCCTTCTAGTTGCCAGTTACTGCTCTGGGTACCGGGAATTCAATGGTGCTCACCAACAGGACAGTCCCTTCTCTCAGGGGTCTGTACAAGTCAGAGAAACTGGCTCTGATCAAACAATTAAATAAGTGAATAGAAAATAATGAGAAATTGAGTCTCTGATCAAGGCCACCAAAGAAAAAGTGAGGATCTGCAAAAGTGAAATAAGGGTCTGAGAAAAATCAAACAAGAACTGACCTAATCAGGACGGATGGAGAAGGCTTCTCTGAACAGGACCATGGGGGTGAGATCTGAAGATACAGTTGGGGACAACCAGAGTTGAGGGTAGGAGGTGGGGTGGGCGGGGAGCCCTGCAGGCAGAGAAGCTCTAGCTTCCTCCCTTTGATATTCACAGAGATTACCCCAGGCCCTAAGGGAAGGCCTGAGCTATCAGTTCTAAGATGAGGGATTTATTCTTCTTAGAGGAAAACCCAGCGGAGCCTGGGTCCCTAGGAAAAGCAGAGGGTCCCACACAGCCGGCTGGCTGCCTTGGGGACTCTAGCATTTTAGCCCTGGCTCCCTGCTCTCCACTGCAGGCAGCAGCCCCCTGGGAAGCACAGCCTGAGAGAAGAACAGTAACTCACTCCTGTTTAGGGCAGTAGGTAAACACAGCTGCTGTCCCAGTATTACCGGAAAATCATTTGCATCATTAGTTTGGGTGGGACACTTCTGGGTTTTGACTCTCTCTCATCAGGGAGATTTCCCCAGGATGGACACTGTGGTTTCTGCTCCAGAAGCCGAGTACCCAGAAAGGGCTCTCTTCCAGCCTGCCTTCCTCCTCCTCTCCTCGTCCCCACCCCATTCTCTTTGTCTCTTGCTCACAGATCTTATCAGCTGGCTCAGCTGGCTGACACTTCCCATGCAGATGAGCGCCACACTGCCACACTTCAAATTGCGTTATTTTAGGTCTCGCTTATTCCTGAGATACCAAAAAAAAAAAAAAAAAAAAAAAAAAAACGGGCAGCATCACCTTTAAGCCTCATCATTTTTTGGAAGCAACAAAGCCAGTGGGGTTTGGAGCCATTTCCTGATTCAGAGGAAATAGCTATGATCCAATTTTTGGAATGCATCTTAATTTATACACGTAAATAGACTAAATAGGGACTAACACTCCAAGTCAAGTGTTCCTGGGCCAGAGATTCTGTTAAATCCATCCTGAATTCTCTCCCACAGCCCGTCCTCCTATACACACACCTGTTAAATTCTGCATCACCTCAGGAAAGGAGTTAGGCAGGGGAAGGGGCTTACTTAATAAAAACAAAACTGGGGAGACAGCAACTCCCCCCAAGACCTTTTGCCCTCTTTTCTGTCACAGCTCCTTCCTGTCTGTGTTCTTTGGTTTCGTTTCTTTCTGCTCATTTCTCTCTGTCTCTTCTGTCTCAGCCGATCTCTCTCTTCTTCCTCCTGCCCTGTGACCTTTCGTGCTCTCCTCAGCGCTGTCACCATCCCCCCCTCACTGCAGTCACTCAAACCTGTGACGCACCAGGTCCTACACGACTCGAGGAAAAGCCCTAGAGAGCCACGTCGTTGCCCTGGGAGGTGTTCATTCCAGTAAAGAGAATGACCGTGGGAGCCAGAAGTAAACACATAAAATCACTTCAAATTGTAGTCAGACTTACAATGAAATAAAAATAACACTAAACACACGTGGTGATGAGAGGCAAGCAGGGCCCACCCTCTAGATCAATTGCTATTAACCTCTTTTTGTACTACACACCCTTTGGAATTTGGTGAAAATGGTCAATGGCTTCTGAGAACAGTCTTTTAAATACATAAAGTTTAAATACATAGACTAAAATCCATGGAATTACAATTTTTTTTTTCTAGAGGACACAAATTTAATGAGACAGTGACAGCAGCATTGTTACAACTGGGCATCCCTCAGGCCAGCCCAGTCCCAGGCAAAATACCAGCCTTCCATGTGCTAGGCTGTAAAGAGCTGTCTGTGCCAACCAGTCCCTTGCTGATTCTCTCTGCTGTGCTGTGGACTTGTAGAAACACCCATACATATCCATGGAATGTATCTCTTATGAATCCACTGATCTCAGATTAGATTCTTTGCAGTTTGGGTATTAGGTAGAAGAGGAGGTGCTAAGAAGGTTTTAATCCCAGGAATAATATAGAACAATTTGTGCCTGTAAGAGACGGCTCTTGTTGCTGTGTGGGAAAAGATTTCATAGGGCTAACAGTGGAGGCAGGGGAGACTCACAGGGCAACTGCCTGGTAGGAATGAGGGGACCCTGCCGTGGCCTGGGAGAGTGACTGTGGAGGAGGCTATTGTTATAAAGCGTCACTTAGACTGTGCTCATAAGGGAACATACGTCCCTGAGTCAAGAAGAAAACGACAGAACAAGAAGGTGAGTCTTTTTCTCTTCCTGATTCCTGATGTCCCCCTCAAGCCTCTGAAGGTTTCCTTAGTAACACAAGTGAAGCAAGTGCCTTCGGAAGTTTATGGCTTATAGCCCATAAAATATATAAAAAGATCTCTTTATACTTACTTGAGGCAAATATATTTCCAGTAAACCTTAAAAGAAGTTGCTCTCCTTCTCTTACTTGGAAATGCCGGGATGGCTCTGGTGGTCCCCCAAACCCTTCCAAGTGCAAGTTCTTGAGTGCCTGGTTTAAGTCCTTAGAAGGCACCACTAAAACAGCTATGCGATGGGGCTCGTCCTTCTGGTGGGACAGCACTATGCAGGCCGTGGTGCTGGGCAGGGCTTCCTCTAAAGACCTCACAAAAGTAACCAAATGTCTGTTGTCCACAACAGAGGACAGGTGAAGCACTATAAACCTGCAGGGAAGAAAAGAGGTGAAGCCGAGAGAAAATCACGGGCTCAGAAATACCACGTATGTCCAAACCATCCAAGAAAAGAGCCATTACCTTCCAAACTTTCTTTAAAAGCGAGTGTTCTGATCACCAACAAGGTTAGATTTATGAATGACTTTAGCGAAGTTCTTGGCAGTCAAGAAGCCTGCTCAAATCTAATATACTCGAGTATAAGGCAAGTGTTTTTGGCACAAAATTTGTGCCGAGTTCGGGTTTTTCGGCAATTTTGTGCTGAAAACACTCGGCTTATACTCGAGTATATACGGTAAATTCTAGAACACCTCCCTTTAACAATCCATACAGGCTGAGCCCTACACAGGGCAACATGTTTTAAGTCTTCATTAGCTTTACCCGGAAGTATTATTTCAAATAGAGAAGAGAAAGATGATCAGGATAATCTATTTACTCGCAGTAGAGTGTAGAATGCCTGATTAGTGAGAACTGAAATGGTCACCTCTGTCTCTGCGTGGCAAGGACTGTTAATGGAATAGTATCCCTTATTCACAGTTGAAGAACCAAACCCTATTACCTCAGAATGTGGCTTTATTTGGAAATAGGGTCTTTACAGAGGTAATCAAGTTGAGAGGTCATTAGTGTGGTCCCTAATTTGATATGACCAGTGTCATTAAAGGAAAAAATTCAGCACAGAAAAGTGTCCACAGAGAAAACTGCCTGTGAGCATGAACGTGGCAGCTGTAAGGCAAGGGGAGGCCTGGACGATCCTTCCCTCACAGACCTCGGAAGGAACGAACCTGCTAACCCACCTTGATTGTGGACTTCTGGCTCCCAGAACTGGAAAACAATCGATTTCTATTACTCAAGCGATCCGGTTTTGGATACTTTGTTATAGCTGCCTGAACAAATCAATACAGACAAATACTTCTGGGAACCACTCAAAACTTAGATTTATTTTTACTGTCTCTTCTAACTCCAAAAAGGTTTTAAAACATGGCTCTCGTTTCTGAAATTCCACAGAGATAGTAATTACCTGTTCAAATTATGCTTCTCTCCCCTTAGGAAATTAACCTTATCTTTAGACATTGCCCTCTCTTTTTGAGGATGCTCCTCCTCCTTATGAAACCTAAATCTGTCTAAAACTTTCCTTGTGAAAAAATGGGCTGCCTAGAAAACATGGAAATGAGAAAACAAAATGAGGGCGTGGAAATAAATTCAGTTTACACGTACATGGTTATGAGATAAGCAGAACATGCACAGTTAATTACTATCTCCGTGGAATTTCAGAAATGAAGGTGCCATTTCAGAACTATCTTGGAGGAGGAAAAGCCTATAAAAATAAATCTAAATGACAAGGAGTTTCCAAAAGCACTTGTTAAGCTATCAGGAATTAAATTACAGACAGCATATTCCTGTTGATTCTGGCTTGCATTTGAAACATACCCCAAAGAATGGCTCATCCTCCTATTTGAGGAATAAGCATTTAATCCTACAATTCCATTTGTGTAAACATGGACGTTCAGGAGAGAACATTGTCAACTGCGCTTCATTCCTACCGTATTACCTATATACTCGAGTATAAACCGAGTTTTTTCCGGAACAAAATTTGTGCCGAAAAACCCGAACTTGGCTTATACTCGGGTCATACAGGTTATTTGATTTGGTGCACGCGCACCTAATCAAATGCACATAGTCTCCAGTCGTCTTCTGCCATCTGCTTGAGGGAGCGGTGCTTTGTATGAGACCAACAGCAGTGATGATGGTATCTCTGAACTCAGTGATGATGACAATGTCTATGCTGATACCCTCACATCAGATACAGCTGAAGCTCTGTTTGGACATACAGATGATGAGGAGGAATCCAGTTTTGAAGGATTTTAACCATTGTGATTTAGCTTGATTACCTGTTAAGCTACGTTTTTCTGCACTTTATTTAAAGTTGTAATGTTGTTGCTAGTTTACAGTTTTTCTCTAGCAATAAATATTGAAAAGCATTTAACCTACTGATTCCTCAATTATTGTAATTGTTTTGGGTATATATTTTTATTTTTGAAATTTACCAGTGGCTGCTCCATTTTCCGCCTCGGCTTATACTCAAGTCACTAAGTTTTCCCAGTTTTTAGGGTAAAATTAAGGGGGTCAGCTTATACTCGAGTATACACGGTATCTTTGATTCATCTTTCTCATGCCTCTCTCCTCTACCATATCAAGATAGTTCAGAAGCCTGCTAAGAAAAATCATGCAGAAGCCTGTTGTTAATTATAGAGAATTCTAATAATTCAGTCTGACAGAAAACCCTTCAATTCCGCCACTTTCTTCCAATTCTTTGCTAAGGCTCCTGAAAAGGGGTGGGTAATTCCTGTCCAAATATTTGCATAATAGCTTTTCATTCGTTGCCAACTAATTGTTTGAGACAGTCACTGTTAGTTCTGATAGGAACCCTCTTCACTGTTATATAAAGCTTTAGTAACTTGCTTTTTCAAAGCACAATGCAGTATTTATTGGTGGTGCTGTAACTTTTAGAATATCAGAGGGCCCATGAGGCCCCCAGGAAAAATAGAAGGAGGAACTTTCCTGTAGAATTCCTTTACCCTGTGACTTAAAAGGAAAGCCCCTGCTGAGAGGAGATTGGGAAAGTGAAATTTTTAATTTTTCTATAATCTTTGCAGAGGCGTTTCCTGTGAGTCAGCTATGGACAAAGATGTTCACTGACCTCAAAATTATCCCATCCAAATAGGAAAGGTCCCAGAGACCTTAACAAAATCACCTTCTTAACCTCTTTAATCTATCTCTGCCCCTGCCCTGCTGTCTCTGTCCTGGAGTCTCAGTCCTCCCCTTTCCAAAGCAGCAGATCGCTTCCCAACTTTTGTGACATAAATTCTTATGTAAACTTCTGTTTTATAATTTAGATAAAGCTTCTTTTTATGAGGATATAATTATTTTCCAAGGTATAGATTTTGCTTATTAAAAATCAATGTATTCCTCAACAGCAAAAAGTAGAATTAATGTATGATCCAGCAATTCCAAGTCAAGGTTTCTGTTCAAAAGAATTGAAAGAAATGTCCCTTCTATACCAATTTTCTGAAGTGTTCTGATCATGAAGGGATGCTGGAAATTATCAAAATCTTTTTCTGCATTAATTGAGAGAATTGTATAGTCTTTGTTTTTTAATTCGTGTATGTGCTGAATTATATTTATAGATTTACGTATATTGAACCAACCTTGAGACCCTGGGATAAAACTGACTTGGTTATGGTGTATAATTTGTTTGATGTGCTGCTGGATTCTGTTAGGATCTTGTTGAATATTTTTGCATCAATATTCATTAGTGACATTGGTCTATAATTTTCTTTCCTTGTTGAGTCTTTTCCTGGTTTGGGGATTAAGGTAATGTTTGCTTCATAAAATGTGTTGGGTAGTATTCCTTCGAGAGCAGTTCTTTTTACAATGAAGCATGGGAAAATTTTTGGAATCATGGGACTATTCTGTATTTTGATTGTGGTACTGATTATATGACTGTGTTTGTCAAAACTTGCAAAGTACACCTCTGGTGCATCTTACAAGGGTACATGTGAAACTTAGTAAGTGTAGAATATAAATGTCTTAACACAATAACTAAGAAAATGCCAGGAAGGCTATGTTAACCAGTGTGATGAAAATATGTCAAACGGTCTATAAAACCAGTGTGTGGTGCCCCATGATCGCATTAATGTACATAGCTATGATTTAATAAAAAAAAAAAAAAAACTTGCAAAGTCTGTTTTATACATAAGTTGTGTCTTAATTTAAAAATTACAGATACTAGAATATAGCTTTTCTTTTTTGTTTGATGTGTTATTTATGTAACAACTAAGCACAATAAAATTGTGTGACCTTTCAAATTATTGTAATTTTTTATTTGCTGCCTGAAATCGAAAGATCTGGGGGACCATAGGTTTAGAACAGTGCTGAAAATGTAGTGGTCAGACTGTCACCATTAGGATTACCTGGGAGCTGGATAGAAATGCAAATTATTTGGTCTCACCTACCAAATCAGAAACTTTGAGGGTGGGGCTTTGCAAGTCTGTTTTTACAAGTCTGCCCAGTGATTCTGATGCTACCAACATTTGAGAGTTAGTGTTATGGTTCCTTGCTTTTTGTGGGTCACTATAGTACAAGCTGAGGAATAAAACAGAGCTATTTTTGAATTCTGACTCTTTCACTGTGTGAGGTTTTTTCTTTCTTTTTTTTTTTTGAGACAGAGTCTCCAGCTGTTGCCTTGGGTAGAGTACTATGGCATCACAGCTCACAGCAACCTTAAATTTTTGGGTTTAAGCGATTCTCTTGCGTCAAATTTGGGACTACAGGTATCCACCACAAAGGCTGGCTATTTTTTTTTGTTGTTGCAGTTTTTTTTGTTGTTTTATCAGGCCTGGACTGGGTTCAAACCCACCAGCTGTGCTGTATTTGGCCGCCATCCTACTCACTGAGTTACAGGTGCTGCCCTGTCTGAAGTATTAATCCTAGGGTTTGACTTTCTCATCTCTAACAGGAGGATTTTAATATCTCCCTCTTAAGATTGTTAAGTTTAATCAGTAAAGTGCTTAGTACACTCTGAAACATAGCAAAAGCTCAAAGAAGGGTAGCTAGTTTAAAATGTTATCTGATTCATATTCTTGAACTTGTTTTTTTTTTTTTACATATGTGCAATCAAATTCATCTTAAGTAAGCACTTCAAACTGCTATCTTGCTATTATCATTGCATTTATACAAGTCAGAAACTCAAAATTCTTCATTAGATGTTTTTTCGTTCCTTGGTGTTTTCCCATGTTTGTTCTAGCTTTTTCTTAGACAAAATGCTGCTTGAGGAGAGAGGCTCTCTGGTGCTTTGGAGGCTTTCCGTTTTACAGAAAGAATGTCTTTGTTTGCTTATTTATATTTCATTTAATCATTACTTGGGCATTTGTAAAGATTGAATTAAAGATTAATTTAAATGAAAAATTAACTAACCTAAGGCAGAATATTCAGTAGGAGATATGAGTATAAACCCTTGCTTTTCTGATTCACAATATATTTCCATAATCATCTTAGAAGTTTAAAATTGTGTGTGTATGTGTGTGCAAGGAGAACAGATTTAAAAAGATAAAAGGGGAACCACAGGAAAAAGACCAGTAAGTAAAGTTTGAAAGAATGCTCTTTTTCAATTTCTAAAATATAGATTAATAATTTTGTGCCAGTTTATCAAGTTGGAAATACTGATTTTTAGAGAAAATGAGTTTGTTTTGTTTTGTTTTGATTTTGCAGTCAGAGGTGAGAGGCACTTGATGCTATCCTTTGTTTTCTATTTCCTGCGGGTGACAAATACTTGCTTAATTATTCATATGGCTTAATAATGTAACCACTTCTCAAGCAGGTGAGATCTACCAGAATATTTCATTGTGTCCTTTTCATTCAATATTATGGAGACATATCCATATCTCCTTTTTTTTCTTGATTGGAAAAGAAGCAAAACAGCAAATTATTTCCCCTTTGAGCATGTTGACTTGCATATGTGTGTCTGCATTACTGAATTTGAAAACAAAAGTGGAAACTTTTGCTTTGATGACTTTTGATTCCACCTTGACTTGTTCCCTGTTCGTGGAAATTATAGTGCTGTGTAATAGTAAATAGGTTTCCACCTTGAGAGAGTACAATTAGCAAAGCATAAATTCTGTTTGAGTAGAGTTTATTTTGACAGGGAAGTTGAATTGTCTTCTAACTTTACAGATGTAACAAGCAAAATCTTTGGAAGAAGGTCAAAATGGCATTTGTTTTTCCTTTTCCCCAAAGGGTAAAAACATACTCAAAATGGGTATTTCACCCACCAATCTTATCCATTGCTGGGTAATGTATGGTACACATAAGAGCTTTTTTTTTGTTTTTTTTTTTTCTTTCCATTTGGTTGCATGACAGCCAAGGAGAGCTGTTCAGACCTCCCTTTAGAAGAAAACTTGCTATTCTACTACACAGACTGCAGGAAGCACACAGCTTTCCTTTGCAGTGCCTTCAGACTCCTCCTTAGTTTCTGTTCAGACCAAGGACACACTCCTTCTAAGTAGTCCACAGCCAATGATTGAACATGACAAGGCTACCAAGATCTGGTCATTTCTACCCAACATGAGAGGAGATACCTGTAATGGGCAATCTTTCCTGCAGAACTCCCCATTGGGTTGGCAGAGCCTTAGGCTGATCTGTTTGATAGTCTGAGGCTCTCTCTTCCCAATCTTCTTCCTCTTTGTTTTGTCTTTTACAGGTGTTTTTTCCCAACAAACTACTTGCATTTCTAAATTGTCATCTCAGCATCTATTTTCAGAAGGAGCGAGTGATACAGGACTGATTGCTCTAAAAATTCAAACAAGATGATAGTATTTATATTAAAGAATAAATTATCCTTTCACCAATATCCTTTCTATAGTTCTATTGCTTTTTCTAATCCAGATATGTCTGCCCTTGGATGCACAGTTATTTTACACAAGATATTGCAATCAAGTGTAGCGGCTAAGAACCTGGACTAAAACCCAACTGTAGGGAATAGCAGCTTTCATTCACATGAGCTGTGTGATTGGGCCAAACTTAAGTTCCCTTATTTACAAAAGGGAAAAGTAAGGCTGCCACCTCACATGAATATTAGCAAGAGTAAGTGAATTATTATACATAAAGCATCTAGGAGCATTTCTACAGCTAATAAGTTTGCTACTGGTAGTAGCAGCCTGGCTCTGGACCTTTGTTCTTTTCACACTTAGAAATATATTATGGGAATCTTTCTATCCTTCTCATCTACTTCTTTCTTTTGTGAGGAAACAGGTGTTTTTCTTTTTTTTTTTCTTTCTTCTTTTTTTTTTAAATTTCAAATTACTATGAACAGGCATCCTCAAACTTTTTAAACAGGGGGGCAGTTCACCGTCCCTTAGACTGTTAGAGGGCTGGACTATAGTTTAAACCCCCCCCCCCCAAAACTATGAAAAAATTTCTATGCACACTGCACATGTCTTATTCTGAAGTAAAAAAACAAAACAGGAACAAATACAATCACACTGCCTCATGTTGCCCTCAGGCTGCAGTTTGAGGACCCTATGAGGGTGCGAAGAATTAGATTACAATGTTTGCATTTGTTAGGTAAAAACCCTACTGCAATTATGTGCCACACCCAAGTGGTATGCCATGTGCCCTTATATTGTGTGTCACAGCCCCTATGGCCCAGGTCTCGATCACTGCAGGAAGGAACGAGGCGTGACATGGATTAGAAGTACAAGCTTGCAAGAGGCAGGCTAACCTTGATTGCAGGATAGCTCCAAGCAACCGCCTCAGTAACCTTTTATTAAGACAGTACAGGACAGGTGAGGGGAGTATTAGACAATGACTATGTGCCTAAGGATCGCCATGGGCTCGGGCTCTTTCTCCGTAAGGAGCATCTGCAGACGAATCGCCCAAGGGTCTATCCCCCAGCTGCAAATCATCTTGCTCAGAGGTCACCTGGCTCTTGGTGTCCTCTACATTTCCCCCCTCTAGTGTGTTAAAGACATTTCTGGATAGGCAAGGGAGAAAATATGTCCTTGGTTACTTCAGCTGTTCTCCTCACCAAGGAGCTTTCCTTCCTGCTAAGTAAAAGAAACAAAAGGGCGGACATATAAGCACAACACAGAATTACACCAATGGAACTAATCCCGGTATAAGGGAAATTATTTTAGCTAAACTACACATAGGGAAAAACATGTCCCCTTTGTGCTAATCACCACCCAACTATGTGCTATGACCTCTTGCTCAGAGGTCATCTGGCTCTTGGCGTCCTCTACAGTTGTGCCCATTAGGTGAGAGCGTACTAATCCTCAACAGGTGTTTTTCTAAATAATGATTTTGTGTTTCCCTTTTAAATACAGCTTCATCGAGGTATACCTGATACACAATAACCTGCACTTATTTAAGGTATAAAATTTGATAGATTTTGATGTATCAATAATATACACTTATGAAGCCAGCAAACCATATCACCATATCAAGCCAGCAAACATATTCTTTACCCCCAAAGTTTCCTCATGTCCCCCTATAATTCTTTGCTCTTTTCCTGTTACCCCCTCCCAAGTAATGGCTGATCTGCTTTGGGTCACTATAGTTTAGTTTTCATTTCTTAGATTTTATGTAAATGGAATCATAGAACATATACTATATTTTTCCTAGCTTTTTTCACTGGAATCTCTCTTATATGAGATCTCTTATATAAATTCACCTAAAAGTTTACATTTATCGGTAGTTCATTTATTTTTTCTATTTGTGAGCAGCATTCTATTGTGTCAACAAACAACAATTTGTCTCTTAACCTATTGATGGACATTTAGGACATTTGTTAGTTTGTTTGAGCTGTTGTAACAAAATATTATAGTCTAAATATCAAAAGTTTATTTTCTCATAATTCTGGAGCCTGGAGTCCAACATCAAATTGCTGGGCAATTTGGTTTCCGATGGGAGCTCTCTTCTTAGTCTATAGACAGTCACCTTCTCACTATGTTTTCACATGGCCTTTCTTCAGCATGTGCACATGGAGGAAGAGAGATCACTTTTTCTGCCTCTTTTTAAAAAGCAAAGTGAAGAAATACCTTTCATGTCATATCTATAGACTCTGGCTATCTCAAGATTATAAAGATTTTCTCTTATGTTTCCTTATATAAGTTTTGTTACAGTTTTATGTTTTGTATTTATGTTTATAAGCTACTTCTGGGTAATTTTTTTATGGCATAATGTATATACTGAAGTTTATTTTTCTACTTGGGAGTATTTAATTGTTCTACCACCACTTCTTTTTTTCTACTAAGTTGCCTTTGCCCTCGAGCCTATCTTTATGCCAAAACTACCTTCTCTGGATTACTATATCTTTATAGTAAGTCTTGAAATTAGAATGTGTTAGGCCTCTGATTTTGTTTTCTTTTTTCAAAATTGTTTGGCTTAGAAAGATGGTTTTAAAAATAGATAGCAGCAGCAGAATTTTGCTTACTTCCTTGTTTCTTAAAAAGAATTATTTTAAGTCTAATTAAAATGTCACTTTTACAAGAGAGCTTCATTCTGGGTCTTGGCCATGTACTTGTTGAACAAACTGTTTCATTGTAGTGACATCTGTGATAGTAGCAGGTGTTTCTCTGGCCACCAGCCCAGGGAAGTCTTGTTGAGAGAATCTGTTGATACAAACAATAAAATGCTTCAACTTTCTGAAGCACTTCCTGTCTCAGGGCAGAGGGAGGCATGAGGGAAGCTCATAGACACTGCATCCCTAGCCCTCAACTCCTTTCACAAAGAAGACCCCATCAAACCCCCAATACCTGAGCTTGTAGCAGTGCAGCTCGGACCATGTCTTGCTGGGACATTACTAACTCTATTACTGCTGCCACTGCTCAAAAGTCATGCTACAGCAAGTAAATAAACTGAACTCCCTGTCACTTTCCGGATAGAGTGTGGAGGATGTAATGTTCTCCCAGAGCTTTAGGTGTGGAGGAGTGGAAGTGGAACAGATGAGTCTGAGAAGGCTGCTACAGAGCCTAGTAAGAGTTCCTACTGGGGTTGCTATCCTTAAATAGCAGCTGGAGGTAGCAGGGCCTGGCTGAAGGGAGCAGAACCAGCCTCTAGTTTATTGGGAGAATCTTCTTAGGTTCACTTTCCTGTACGATTAAGGAAGAAGAGATCAGAGATGTAATATTAGAGGCTGGCCATTGGTAAAACTGAAATTAGTCAAAACATCTGAATGGGCAAGGAAGTCTGACAGAGGATGATTAGTGGGCTAAGCCCAGGTGAGAAACAACCAAGAACTATAGCAAATACATATGCACCTGGTGGGGGAGGTTCATGGGTCAGTCAACACAGTCAATAGATTTGATATATTTTGATCAGGGAAAAGTATGTTTTATAAATAAGGCATTTGAAAGGCATTTTGTTGCATACCCTCAAAAATACGTAATTATTTTCAAATTTATTCTACAAGCACCTTCTCCTGGCTAGAAGCTGAGGATACAGTGATGAATAATATGTCTTTGACCTTGGAGCTATGTAAAAGGCCAGGATGCCTTTTTTGTCCCTCCCTTCTCCATGCAGCTGTGTGGAGCACAGTTCTGACAGAGAAATCTCATATGCACAGGAGTCCCTTTACTGGATCCAATCTTTATTGGAAAGTCAGACAGGAAGAGAGCAGAGCTCATGTAAAACCATCCAAGTGCTTTCAAGTTTCTCTTGCCTTTTTCCCCCTCCCTCTTCCTCTAAAGGCTTGTCTGGAAGTTGATAGCAAAAAGAAAAAGAAAAATCAGAAGTTGACATTATATGAGTTGCTTAATGCTGCTCTAAGAGAAACCTGTTTACTATGGATAATTGTTTCTTTTTTGTTGTTGCATTTAGTGCCTCTGACTTCCCAGAGCTTAATAAGCTTCCAGTTTGCATTCCTAGGGAAGAAGAAAAGAACACAATAAATATGTAAAGAAAAAGGCATAGAAGTAAATACAAGTATCAAAATAAAATGCTCAATACTGAGATTCAAGATGTTAGTGATCAATGAGTTTGTGAATCAGAATTAGATACATATCACACGTTTCTCAGATTTTGAAATAGAACTTGTGTATGTATCACAGGGAATTAAACCCTTCAAGGGACTACAAGTGTTCAGTTTATTAGCAAAGGGCTGCCACATCCTGTTGAAAGCTGGTAGTAATACAGCTCTAGCTACTTAATTAAGGTGATGAGGTATGGTTGGGATTATTCACTCCGTTCTGCATCCACAACCCCACTTAAAAACAACAAATCTCACAGACTTCTATTTGGTCTAACCAAATAGACTTAATTAAGGTGATGAGGTATGATTGGGATTATTCACTACTTTCTGCACCCACAACTCCACTTAAAAAGAACAAATCTCATAGACTTCTATTTGGTCTAATCAAATTCCTAAAGAAGAAACTAATTAAAAAAATGATAAATCATAATAAAAGCAAATATTGTCAAGTACAATAGAAATCTTCTATAAATCATTATCCCAAGAAGTTCTAACCTTATACTTAGGAGGAAGGTAATGTGTCAGATGAAAAAACCCAGCAACAACTTGATCAAGACACACATTAAGCCTGTGTTGTATAAACAATTAAACCTTAGTCTATAGATTCCCATCCTGAAGACTCACTTGCACAATGAATGAAATCAGTAAGTCTGTCTCCCTTAAGTGACACTCTTTTTTTATCATAGCTCTTTAAATTTGATGTTATTAGTCTTACATTTCTAAAGAAGGAATTGAGACTAGATCAATGAAATAACTTTCATTTATTTACTTTAAATCTATTACTGACTCTCCTGAATTCCTCTCTTCCCCCTTGTATACCTGGCTGTTTGGTAAGTCTCAGGAACTCTGCAGGGGCAGATTATATGTAAAGCTATTGTTGCTTTCAATGAAGTACTCTTCTGTGTGTTCCCTGGAACATTTTAAAATATCCATCATTCATATTGGCATGGCCATGACAGTTACTGAATCTCTCAAGCTAGCAAGGTCACAGATTTGCAAGACAATGTCTACGTCTTCTTCATTCTTAATTCCGAGGGCAAATGTATTCATAATATTTAATTTATTAAGGTCATTCCAAACCCCACGAATAATGCAGGGAGAATATAAATAGATTCCATTGATGTGTATTCTTTCTACTTCAGTTACTGGTAAACAAAATCCAAATACAGGTAATATAATATTACATTATACTCAATATATGATTTGTCTTTGTTTAGATTTAATGTAAATATTTTAAAATAAAACTTCTGTAGAAATAAGATACAGAGATAAGTTGCTTTATATTTGAAATATCTGCTCTTATATATTGTGTAATTGTAAGTTCATAGGTATGACAGTACTTTAAAAATAAGAGTAATCAATAACATTACTTGTTTAATCTTTAGAATATATATCCTGGGAGTTAAAACAAGTCTTTTTGTTTCATTTCCCTTGTTTGAGTCAGGATATTGATCAATCACAAGTTTTCCCTATGGTGGTTTTTCCATCTGCAATGTGAAAATACCAATAAATGATTTGCTACCAATTAAGCTGATTTTTAGATTAATGTGACATGATTTGGAGGGAATATGGAGTGCTATATGTATAACAATAGCAACAAAGATAAGGAAGAAAGCACGTAAAGTTTGTTCCCAATAAAAGGAAAAAAAGTGGGTATAATTGTTCCTTACCAGTAATTCATATTCTAAGAGGTTAGAGGTCAAAAAGGCTATAGAGGCCAAATATCAATTATGTTTAAATCTACTTTTTCTTTTTCTCTAATGGAGAATATCCCTTTATCAAGTATTCTCTTTTTCTGCATATGTATGTATCTATGTGTATATATTAGATTGACTAAGTAAAGCAAAATAAAATTTAATTATAATAATAAACTAAAACTTGGAGTAAGAGAAAATTAAAACTACTCCATAATTGAAAAAAAAATCCACATGAAAAACTAATTATGTGTTGTATATTTTTGTTTTTGCTATATATATAATGATTAGCAGGATAAATAATATTTTCAGTGCCCTACTCAAAGGACCTCAAAATCATAAACATGCAAATAGACAACAATAGAATGTCAAGTGATTGCAGTTTTAACCTCTCAGTTATATATGCAGAATGCTGTATTTGTGTTTTCCATATGCCTGCCAGTTACACATAGGAGAGTCCTTTCAAATGCCCAGTTTAAGGACATTCAAATTATAGAAAATGAAGTCAATTTTTTGTAAATTAAAATCGATGCAGAATCATCAGACTTTTTTACTAGATGAAGATCATCTCAGTATAGAAAAGGTACGTAGGCATCACCATTTATTAGTTATTTTGCCAAATTTTCTGATGTGCTGGCTTTTCTTGTGGAGATTAAAAATGTATTAAACCAACAAATATTTATTAAAAGCCTGAAATGTACCAGACACTGTGCAAAGCAATTAATACAGTATCTGACCTGGTTAATTTGGAACCTTTATTAATAGCTTAATAAGTGTTTCATTTATGGTTACATTTCTTATGGGTTTTGGGTTTTTGTTTGTTGGTTTGTTTACCTTTTTTCAGAAGTTCACTTGTCCTATAAAGGGAAGTATGCCTGGCAACCTTGTTTCCTTTGGGGTTTGACCCCAGAGGTTGATGCAGACATACATGGCAGTTTAAATTCTTGGCTAGACCTTTCTTCTTCCAGGGAAGGTCATAAAATTATGTGCTAGATCAAACTCCCACAATCTAAAATAAATGATAGTGACTCTAATGAAACCAAATAGCAAAAACTGGCTCTTGCTCTTCTGGATTTTAAAAATTGTAATATTTCTTGATTTTATTTATAAAGGAAACTGTATCAAGAGTAGAAAGAGAGTTGGTTGGAGAAATTATACAGCATAGAGCTGATAAAAATGAATCAAGACAGTACATGAATGGCCTGAATAATTTTAAACTAATTGCAAGATTGATTTAAGTTTTTTTAAAAGTGAGCTTTCTTCACCTATTGCATTTTAATGAATTAACCTAGGCAGTTATGTATGCACTAAGTATGGTGTCAGGCACTGGGGAATCAGGGATTCATGAACCTTGTTGGATAGTAATGTCCTTAAATTGTACAGAGCTTGGTATGTTGTGCCATGTAATGTCTCGTTAGCTATAAGCTCCTTGAAGATTGTATTATATATATATATTTTTTTCATTTATTTTTATTTTATTAAATCATAGCTGTGTACATTAATGCAATCATGGGGCATTATGCACTGGTTTTACATACCCTTTGACATATTTTCATCACACTGGTTAACATAGTCTTCAGGGCATTTTCTTAGTTATTGTGTTAAGACATTTATATTCTACATTTATTAATAGTAAGTTTCATATGCACCCTTGTAAGATGCACTGTAGTTGTGGTCCCACAAATTACCCTCCCTACACCCATCCTCCCTTCTCTCCTCCCCTCACTTTTCCCATATTCTTCGGTTATAATTGGGTTATAGCTTTCATATAAAGGCTATAAATTAGTTTCATAGTAGGGCTGAGTGTATTGGATACTTTTTCTTCCATTCTTTGTTAAATTTTTTTTATTTTTTTTTATTATAAAATCAAAGCTGTGTGCATTAGTGCAATCGCCTGTACCCATTCTAAGATGCACCATAGATGTGGCCCCACCCATTACCCTCCCTCCACCAAAACCTCACCCCTCCCTTCCCCTTCATTGGCACTTTCCCCATACTCTTGTGGTATAGTTGGGTTATAGCCTTCATGTGAAAGCTATAATTTAGCTTCATAGTAGGATACTTTTTCTTCCATTCCTGAGATACTTTGCTAAGAAGAATACTGTACATACTCGAGTATAAGCCGTGTTTTTTCGGCACAAAATTTGTGCCGAGTTCGGGTTTTTGTGCCGACAAAACTCGGCTTATACTTGAGTATATACGGTATGTTCCAGCTCCATTCATGTAAACATGAAAGAGGTAAAGTCTCCATCTTTCTTTAAGGCTGCATAATATTCCATGGTATTCATGTACCATAATTTGCTGGTCCATTCGTGGGTTGATGGGCAAATAAGTCTTCTTCCATGACTTAGCAATTATAAATTGGGCTGCAATAAACATTCTGGTATACATGTCTTTGTTATATTGTGACTTTTGCTCTTCTGGGTATAAACCTAGTAAAGGAATTATAGGATGGAATGGCAGGTCTATTTTTAGATCTCTAAGTATTCTCTAAACATCCTTCCAGAAGGAACATAGTGGGCATTACCACCAGCAGTGTAGAAGTGTGCCCTTTCTTCCACATCCACACCAACATTTCTGGTTTTGGGATTTTGTTATGTGGGCTACTATTACTGGGGTAGGTGATATCTCAAAGTAGTTTTGATTTGCATTTCTCTGATGATTAAGGATGATGAACTTTTTTTCATGTGTTCTAGATTTTGTGTCTGTCTTCTTTAGAGAAGTTTCTCTTTAAGTCCCTTGTCCACCCTGAAATGGGGTCATGTGTTCTTTTCTTGCTAATAAGTTTGAGTTCTCTGTGGATTCTGGTTATTAGACCTTTATTGGAGGTATAACCTGCAAATATTTTCTCCCATTCTGAGGGCTATCTGCTTGCTTTACTCACTATGTTCTTGGCTGTGCAGAAGCTTTTTCATTTGATCCAGTCCCAGTAGTGTATTTTTGGTACTGCTTCAATTGCCTGGGGGAGTCCATCTCATAATATTTTCACCCAGGTTGATTCCTTCAAGAGTTTTCCCTGCACTTTCTTTAAGGATTTTTATAGTTTTATGTCTTAAGTTTAAATCTTTTATCCAGTGAAAGTCTATCTTAGTGAATGGTGAAAGGTGTGGGTCCAGTTTCAATCTTCTACAGGTTGCCAGCCAGTTTACCCACCATTTGTTAAATAGGGAATCTTTTCTTTACTGAATGTTTTTAATTGGCTTGTCAAAGATCAAATAACGGAAAGTAGCTGGATCCATCTCTTGGTTCTCTATTCTGTTCCAGACATCTACTTCTCTACTTTTGTGCCAGTACCATGCTGTTTTGATCACTATCGATTTATAGTACAGTCTCAGGTCTGGTAGCGTGATTCCTCCTGCTTTGTTTTTATTGCTGAGTAATGTTTTGGCTATTCGAGGTTTTTTCTGATTCCATATAAAAC
>CAUYPK010003965.1:0-18563 GCA_963574355.1 Loris lydekkerianus | reverse complement strand
CTTTCCCCCTTTTCCCTATTCTTAGGTTGTAACTGGGTTATAGCTTTCATGTGAAAGCCCTAAATTAGTTTCATAGTAGGGCTGAGTACATTGGGTACTTTTTCTTCCATTCTTGAGATACTTTACTAAGAAGAATATGTTTCAGCTCCATCCAAGTAAACATGAAAGAGGTAAAGTCTCCATCTTTCTTTAAGGCTGCATAATATTCCATGGTATACATATAACACATTTTGTTAATCCATTCATAGGTGGATAGGCATTTGGGCTTTTTCCATGACTTAGAAGTTATGAATTGAGCTTCAATAAACATTCTTTTACAAATATCTTTGTTATAATGTGATTTTTGGTCTTCTGGGTATATACCTAGTAGAGAAATTATAGGATTGAATGGCAGGTCTATTTTTAGATTTTTAAGTGTTCTCTAAACATCTTTCAGTTTGGTTGTATTTTGTCTTCTTCATTACTCCTGGTTTATTATCTATGAGGATTTGAGGTATTTTAAAAAAATTACACCACTGCCATTATTACATTGGCAATTATTGATTTGTTTGATACCAAGAGGCTTAACTTTTGTTTATATATGGAAATATGTCTGTATTTCCATCATCAGTTTGTTTAAAAAGTAAAAATAAAAATACATTAATATTTCAGTTTTAGCTCAGATATTAGTGTTTTTGGAATGTACTATGATTAACTTTCTCTCTCCTACTACTCAGAAAGCAATATGAGGGCAGGAATCACATCTCATTCATCTCTGTGTTTTTACCACCTGGCATGTAAAAATAAATGTTTGTTATAAAACACAGATACAAACTAGAATTAATGGATTATTATTATCATTCTACAAAATTTTTATTCTTGGTCCACTTATATAAAATTTTTACTACCTACTTCTTTATCCCTCCAAAATTCTACCTCCCTTTTCTTTCCTTTTTCTCCCTAGAGAAATAAATTATCACTACTGTTCATGTGTATGTGTGTGCATATATGTGTATAGTAAATTTTTGCTCTTCACCTTCATCCCAAGAAGGCAAACTTCATGAAGCTAGGAATTTTCTTTATTTTCTTCCCTAGAACCTAGAGAAATGGCTGGCATAGAATGGAGTTCCAATAATTCATTTATTAAATGAACGAGTGCATTCTGGGATGATTTTCTTCTTTTGGAATAAACTTCCATGATTTTCCTATTTTTACCACTGCTAGGTTGTATCAGTTGAAATCATGGAATTTCTAACTTTTCAAAAACCCAGTCAAAATTAAGGAAAAGAGAAAAGTTAGGATCATACCTTTGTTATTAGCAGATCCAACTAAAAAAAGCTTACTTCATCAGTGGAAGAAATGAAATTTTGTATGATTTCCAAAGTATTAAATTCATTTAAACCAAAAATACTCTAATTTTAAAAGTAAAGATGTTTATTTTTTTCTCACAGTTTTGTTTGCTTTACTACATGTACTCGTAAAATGGCTAAGCATTAGAATTATTTTTCTTCACATTCAAATGTTTTATCAAATGCTTAACTGAGTGAAGATGCCATAAGCATGTTAAAACGTTTCCACATTATGATAAAGTATTAAAAAGAAAGTCTTATTTCATTTACATGCCATTACACATCCATTTTGTTTTCTTTCATTCACAACTGTACCCACAAGTTCCATGAGGCTGGTGTTATATTTTAATCATTTTTCTATCTATGGCAGCTGGCATGGTACTTGAAATATACTATGTGCTTAATCAAAGTTTATGACAGAAATTAGTTTCCCCTCGATGTCACTTATGTTTTAAATGGATTTATATCATTGACTCAGTCAATCTCTCTATTTGAAGTAGAATGAAATGTTGCAAAGATGCAACAATTGCAGTGGCCAAGAAAATACATGTATGAGATCTTCTGCTGGGGGACCATAGGGCTTGATGGCCCCAGCATCTGTCCCTCTGGATTCACTTTTGTGTTTGCCCTGAGGCCACACTTCCCGGTGGGCTTCTCTCAGCCAGGGACTGAGCATAGGAAGGGATTATGGTGGCCTCTTGCTATGAGATGCAGGACTCCTCCTACGGAAGTCTTTGCCTTGAGAATTCTCCATTCACCAACCTGGCTGAAACTTTCTTGGAGCTCTATCCTAGTTACAAAAATCCTTCTACCCGATTATGTTCCATGCCTTGCTCCTTCTATAGGTGTCAGACCTCCACCATGTTCACTGCCAATAATTTTCTTTAGTCTCTAATCCCACCTTCTTAGAAGTTCTGAATTATCACACTAATGCTCATGAACAGTTTCTTTTCTCTTTGAGTGCCGTGGTAGGTCAACAGATGGGCAACATGGCTTACGTTTGACATATATATATTAACATTTGACTTACATCCATCCTTATCTGATTTACAGCTCACACAAAATTATCACAGAGGAAAGTGGTGTAGAAAGATAATGTCTACATTTAAGTCATCCCTGAGGCCAGTGTGCCATCTTTTACGAAAATATCTGTATAAAAGCAGGAAATGTCAGTTCACCTACCTGCTGAAATACAACTGCTAAAGTTCAGTCATAGGAAATTTCTCAGGCTACTTGGAGGTGAAAGTGAAAGAGCTTAAGCCTTAGAACTAGAAGTATCTGAGTTCAAATTCAAGTTCATAGGTGATTATAAACACAGCAGAAACCTAGATTCCCTTTAGAATAACCAGTAAAATAATTATTTCATTCAATCAAATATATTTTTCCAGGTCTGTTTTCATGAATTCATTTGCTCTAGTCTGAGATATAAGAATCCTATTTGATAGATCTTTGTATAAATTCTTGGTAATAATGACTTGTTGGTCAAGAGAATAATGATATTGACAACAACTGTGATCTCTGCAAAAATTTTTTATATCAATTGGGACTTTTCTGCTATTTCAAAGAAGCAATAAACCCTTAAAATACATATTAGATAAAAATGGTAAAAATTTTCTTTTCATATTTGTTAATCTTGGCATTATTTACATAAGAAGAAATAAATGCAGAATATATTTTTAAAAAAGTCTACAAAAATAAGCAAAATAAACTCTTAGAACCTTTTAATTTCATAAATTAAAACTTCCGAAAGTGTACAAAAAGCACCAGTGAACTTAAATTTCCCTATCATCTTCCTCTCTTTTGAATTTCAGTCTCAGATGGCTTCGATCAGAGCTTCTCATTCTGGAGTGAAGGGAGCACTGAATGTTATGAAGTTAACTACATGATGTGATGGAGAGAATTATACACCTTAGGGGATATCTGTCAACCTATGGTACAGCCATATGCTCAGGATGCAGCTTTGGTGGTAAGCCTTTGAAGTCTGAAAAATCTTTTTAGTGATTTGGGAAATGCCAAATAGACAGTGTCAGACGCAGTTGATGAGCACCCTTCTCCAGAGGTCACTATCATTGAGGTGATTCCATTTCGCTAAATAATTGAGGTAAGCATTCACTAAAAGGAGAAAACCCTGTATACTTTACTACTCAGAATGGACTTTTTGTTTTAATCCAGGATTAGTCTACTTGCTTTCAAAGATGAGTCATAATACTCTTTGTATAAGAAGCACCTCTCAAATGTTGGGGTGGGTTGGTATATCAATACTTCTGAGAAAGAAAGGAGGTGTGGTAGAGGCTTTACTAAGGCCAGAGCACTTGACAGATTCAGAGGGTATATATCTCTTCTTCCACAATCAGTGAGTCATCTTTTTTTCTTTTTCCTTAGTTACATTTTACCTCCTTAATCACAGTGGAGTTTATCAGTCATGCATTCTCTCTAATGGTCTAATTAAAAAAACAAAACAAAACAAAAAAAACAAAACAAAACAAAAAAAACCTCCTGGTTAATTCTTCCAAATTTTATCCAGTTTTCTATTACTTTTTTTGTCCCCATTGCATACTTTTGTTTGATTACTGACATTTCTGTTCTGATTGTAATTTTTCTAATGAAATTAATCACTTGCTCCAAACAATGTATGTCACAGAGACAACTAAACAGCATTTCAAGAAATGTCTTCACCAGTTGTTTTTATTTTTTGCCCCTACTTTGTGAAACTGACAGTAAGAATATCGATTCCCAGGCCTGGCATGGTGGCTCATGCCTATAATCCTAGCACTCTGAGAGGCTGAGGCGGGTGGATTGTCTGAGTGTAGAAGCTCGAGAGCAGCCTGAGCAAGAATGAGACCCTGCCTCTTAAAATAGCCAGGTGGTGTGGTGAGACCCTATAGTTCCAGCTACTTGGTAAGCTGAGGCAAGATGATCCATTTATATTAATCGGTTGCTTTGAGCAATGATGCCATGAAACAATCCCCCGGGTGAATTTGTGATAAACTCTGGATAAAAAAAAAAAAAAAAAAAAAAAAAAAAAACAACAACAATAAAACAAGAATATCTGCTTCCAAAGGAAATCCTACTTGCTTTTACAACTTCCATTATTATAAATCTATGACTCTAATTTGGACATCTCGCACCAGAAAATATGTGTATGTTATATTTAGCACAGAGTCTAAGTTATATGGCAGTGTAGTGATAGGGGCTGAAAGCTAATTTGGGAGAGGTTGAAATAGTGAAATAATGCTATGAAATTCTAGTATTACTGATGAAAACAGGCCTTTTTCCCCCTTTACTGGAATGATATGCCTTTTTCTTTTAATATAGGTAACAGAAATGGAATTGCCCCTAGCAACCTTCTTTCCTCTCTCACCTTCAACATCTAAACATCTTGTGCTACCATAATAGATGAGAAAACCTAGTACTCAGCACAGAGTAAAGACAGAACTGCACAATATGAATACGTGTATTTCCTTCTAATATCTGCCTTTCCAGCACTGTAAATATATTCCTACTCACTCTTTAAGGTATTTATATCTAGTTTTCATCTTCAAAACATAAATCTTTTTGTTACAGTTTTCATAGAGAAAAGTAGAACGGGTGGCTCGGGAGATAATGCCTTAGATTGCTGTCCCACGAAGCAAGAGCTAGGATGTTTGAGTTTGGCTGCAATAGGGTGAGATCTGCCTGCTTTCAATTATTCAAGCCCATTTCTATTTTTCATGCCAAGTTGGATAGGTTTATATTTCTGTTTTTCCAATTTTGAAATGAGGTTCTTTGAATGAATTATACCATTCCTAGGTGACTACATGGAAAGGTGGCAGCTCCTAAAGCTTTTTAAGAACATATCCTCCAAAGCAAGGAACTGCGCCTTGTTACCTACCAGTCAGCCTTCCAATTTCCTCTTGGCTTCCAGTAGCCCATGCAAGGTGCTCTCACCCAATGATGCCATCATCAGTAAATTTTTCTTTTAGAAAGAGCAATGTTACCTAAAGCAAGCTTCTTTTCAAAGAGGCAATTTCTTGAGTCACAATCTGCTAAGTGATAAAACGTTAGAAAAAAAAAAAAAAGAAAAAGAAAAAAATCAGGAATTGATTAGCTGATTTAGACCCTGGCAGGTGGACTCTGCCTACACTGCTGTTTTTTGTGTATTCACAGCACTATGTGTGCTAGTTTCCAATTGTTATTTGTTTATTTTCACCCTGAAGCGCTAGCACTGATTGCAAGGATTGACTGACTTGGTTGACAGGGGGAACTGTGCAATAACAGAATCTAAGACTGGCTGGTCATGTGAATAATACTGAATAGCACCGGCCAGCTCCAGCCTGTGGCTATGTCAGCTGAGCTAGCCAGAGAGATTTTTTTTTTTTTTTTTTTTTTTCACTCATTGATTAAAAAAAAAAAAAAAAAAAAATTCTATGAAACCAGGGTTGGGAGCTAGCAGGTTTGGAATGATGCCAGCATCCTATTGAGTCAAAAGAAAAGTATATTGACCCAATTTATTGGACATAGTACAATGGAAGTGACAGAACAAGTTGCCTAGGTGTTGCTCTGTGAAGGCCTTTTAGAACAAGAGATTTGGGACAATGAGCTACAAATGGAACTGTGATCAGGGTCTAAGGAAACCCCCTTCAACTCCTTTTGATAGAACATATTCTGTAGTCGGAGCCTTTTTTTTCCCTTGATTGCTGGGCAGAATAAAATTGTAGTATTCTCTGTTAATTATTTTATTTTTGTACCGTTAATTGCTAATGCCTGTTTGAAATAGTGGAATTTCCAGCTGTTGTTTTTGACTGAAATGACTTCAGGAAACAAAAGTAATTGGTACATTCTCTGTTTGCATATGTAATGGTTCCACATAAAAATTAAATGAAAGGACTTGGAATATGTTCTCTCTCTTGCAAAATGTACCAAAATTGCCCTTAAAAATGATATAACATATGAGACTTAAGCTACTTGATTTGCATTGTAGACATAAGGGGTTTTGTAAATATACCCATTTCATGATATATTAAACAGGTGTGGCTAAAAGCTTTGCTCTGTCTCCCGATCCATCTTTTTACAACCTGACCACACTGCTAATGTATATGTCAAAGCATCCACATCACCTTCCCTGGAAAAGCGCTTGCAGAGGAAATTTGACTGTATCTTTACCTATGAACAAACCTTTCTTTGCATACACATTGGGAACTTTAAGAAGTATTAGGGTTAGGATATTAAAAACAGACTTTGGGATTGCTTAGAAAAAAGAACAATAATCTCTAAGAACCAGCATGTGTTTACAGAAAATGGGTCATGGGAACAGGAACTTGTATATCTTTTTATTTTGGAGGGTGAGAGAGATAAGTCCCGTCCTAATTGGGCAGGGTATTTGCTCCGCTGCTTCAAGATAACCTTCCCGTCAAGAAGTCCATATTACGGTGCATCTTACAAGGGTACATGTGAAACTTACTACATGTAGAATGCAAATGTCTCAACATAATAACTAAGAAAATGCCAGGAAGGCTATGTTAACCAGTATGATGAAAATATGTCAAATGGTATATAAATCCAGTGTATGGTGCCCCGTGATTGCATTAATGTACACAGCTATGATTTAATAATAAATAAATAAAAATAAAAAAAAAGAAAATGAATTATCTGATTAAACCGAACAGTACTGATGAGTGAATTAATAAACTGGAGGGCACACAGAAAGGGATGTAATTCAGGACTCTTTCCTGGTTCTAACCCAGTTGGATATTTTTAGTAGTAAGTTCAGTGCTTTTCAAATTTTCAGGTGATTCAAAGCTAATACTCTTTATAAAACTAGTAATTTTAGAAAGATATCTATAAGGAAAAGTTTGATTGAAATTAATTCAATTAAATTGACAGAGATGGTGTAAAATTCTACAAATAGGGCGTAAGGATAATTGCATAAGCATAGGCTTCAGGAGGCCTGGTGTGATAGTCGCAGCCCGTCTGAAAAAGACCAGGTTGTATGTGCATGCTGGATGAAAGGCAGTGCTGTCGCAGAGGTGGGGGACAGCTGACGGGAGCACAGCTTGCATGCCAGCGCAACGTACACACTTGGAATTTGGTGTCAGCACCTATTGGTCATAAAGGACACAGATAAATTCAAAGTTATCTAAGGTACAAAGTGAGTTATGAAAGTTCGAAAAGACTTTCAAAATTTGTTTGTTCATTTAATATTGTGAATGTTTCCTTGGTATGTGCTCTTGGCAACTTCAAACCATCCACTTTTGTAAGCATTTGTTTATTTGATTGTTCTCACAAGCCTTTGACATATAGTCCTTAAATTTATTGTCATTTCACAGATGAGGAAACTGAAGCTTAGAAAGGTTAAATGACTCACTCAATGATACCATGCTACTTAGGGCGAAATCTAGAGATGTTCTTCAATTTCAACATCTTGAACCACCTAGTTATGTAACAAAATGAAGTACTCACTTCTGGAGCTACTTTGGCGTGAAGTGCAGGGCTGTGCTCTTAGGATGCTGCGTATTCTGACCCCAACCTGCCTTTCCAGATGATTTCTTTGCACATTCTTCAATTCAGCCAACCAGCCAAGCTCAATGAATGCTCTGCACCAACTCAGTCCCTGTCCTGTGCTTGTGCTGTTTGCTCTGCCTGAAGTTGCCCCTCTGCACACCTGCTCAGCTCCAACTTAAACAGGGCTGATGCTTCTTCTTCTTCTTCTTTTTTTTTTAGGATCTTTTTGTTTCCTTAAAATAAATGGAATAACCTCTACTCTAGACTTCCAGGATTTGTTGTTGCTTTATTTGGAGTGGGGAGGGGGTGGGGAATCTTTTGCAACTAATAACAAATAAATTATTTATTAATAAATTATACTTTCTCAGAATACAAACTCATTTTAATACTTATTTGTGTACGTTTTTAAGCTCTGAGAAACAGTAGGTCCTCAACAAGGGCTGTCTTTTGCCTTGTTTATTTCAAAGGATTCAGCTTAGATTTAGGCTTTAAACCTTTTAGTGTTTCAATAAATGTTTCTTAGATGAAAGAATAGACTGGATGATTATGCTAAGCAGCCTAAGGGAGAGATTATTCTCAGGAATATTGAGAAGGTGGAAAACCTATTGAAATCCACATTGGCATATAATGAGTTGATTTGAAATCTGATAAATATATTCAGGAAAGTTGGAGCAGGAATTCATTTAATGTTTGGAATTTCAATGGAATTGTCTTGCAATAGAATAAAACTCCATCTCATCTTGCCTATTATAACTGGGCTTATTTGGAAGCAGATTGAATCAGAAAAGGGTAACCCAGAATTTGGAGTATAGGAGGTTAATTACCTGGACTATTTTTATTGTAGTAAACAAAGTAAATGGAAGTCAGCAGATGTGGCGGAGTTGGAGTACTTGACAGATTTCCAAGTTCAAGCATGGGGAAATTCATGCATAGAAAACAAATCTCAGATTTGGCTACTAAACCAAATGGAAAAGGTGCCTTCTGCACAAGAAAAATTAAGTTGGAAGGAGAATCCAAGATTTATGGCATCCAATGACGTAACGAGTTTTCATAGGTTCCCAGAATAAATAATACAGCTAAGAGCACAGGTTCTAGGGCCAATACTGTCTGGTGTTAATTCTCACCTCTGCCACTTTCTCACTTTGTGACTTTAGAGAACCTACATAAATAATCTCTGTGTGGTTTAGTTTCCTCACCTCATTTATAAAATGGGAATAATAATTTGTACTAGTTTCATAGGGTTATCAAAAAGACTAAACAAATTAACGTATGTAAATTGCCTAGAACTGTTCCCTGCCCACAGGAAGAGCTGCATCATTGCGAAGTTATTATATTATTACTTATTTGAGTCTTGAGCAATAAATTTTGATTAGGAAGGCATTAATCATGGGTCTAGCTTGATAACACTTGCACTCTTTTTTTTTTTTTTTTTTTTTTTTAACCATGTTGTGCCTTGGCTGGTTACTAGCTGTGTGACCTACCAAAACTTTGGGACTCATGAATTTTTTTACCTATGAAATGGGGATTTCATATTTATCCCTCAGTATTATCTTAGGATCATAAATATATAATCGTTGGGGAAACATCTTGTAATCTATACAATGTTGTAGAAATTTAAGAGAATTAATCATTTAACACATCGTTATTGAGCCCCTGTAAGGATTCAGACTGCTGAGGAGAGAACACGAAGTGACTGATACTCCTAGAAGTTTCCAGGGCAGCTTCCCGGTGGTCTCCCAGGCTGTCCAGGGAAGCAAGATCCCAATGTGATTTTCTACCTTTCAATTATTGTCGGATCATAAACAGGGTATCTGTTTCTGCAGCCCCCACATTATCAAAGCTCCTAAGATTAATTTGCAAAACTAAAATGCCACTTTATTACTCTAGGATGAGAAGAAATGACCACCATGCAAGCAGGGATAAGTGACAGGCGTGGTGCTTCATGTTTCTACTCGTTTCCTCATAACCAGAACTGCATAGGGAGCCAAGCTAGAGTGAGAAGGCTTTTGGTGAATCTGGAACTTGAATCACAGCAAATAAGAGATTTTCTTATACCTTATAGTGAAGATGTTCTGATGCTACCATCTTCACAACAGAGTCTGCACTGCAGAGGGGCTGAGGGGTTTGGGGCAATGTTCTCCTCTTCCTTCCTTCCTTGTTTTGACTGACATGGCCAACATGTCTTTTCCTCTGAAGATCACTTAACAACTGATCCAATAGAAAATTAAAAACAAACGACAAACTGGTGTTAATATTTCCTTTCTCCACTTAGATCTCAGGGAAAGGAGACCAGCAATGTAAAGATCCGAGGGCAAATAGATTGTCCATATTCTCCTCCTTCCCCTCCAGGGGAATATTCACTGTGAGAAGAGTTAAGTTAAGGTTGTCTAGATGGGAAAAGCATGAGCAGAGGTTAGTTCTCAGCCCCAGCCCAGACCCTAGAGGGTGAGAAGGTGACTATGTCAGGTGCGTGCTAGGCAGCTCGATTGGGGTTCCATTTTCAGGAATGATTTGGTAGGGGAATAAAGGGTCTCTGAAGGTGGGATGGTGCGATCTTCAGACTGTTGGTGAAAGATTTCTGTGCCCTTGCTTAGCATGGGCAGAGAAAGCTTCCCTTCAGGCTCAGACTGTGGCAACACTGTGCTAAGTACACCGGGGAGCAGGGAGTCCCCAGATGTTTTGGTTTATCTAAAATCCATACAACTCTTGCATAATATTAGAGAGGTAGAGAGGGCTCTTCCCCCTTGGCAAATTACTTAGGGCTAATTTTTAGCTACCCTGATATGAGGCTCAGAGTTGATTGATAAGATTTTTTTTTCAAGCTAAAAAGATGTATTCATTTCTAATTTATGATGATTTTTAAATCTTAGTTTAGGAAGGTAGCATTTATCTTATTTCCAAATTGTTAGGAGAGATACTCTTGTTAAATACCTATACTGAAAAGCGCAAAAGAAATATATCTAATCCTACCATCTGGAAAGTACTGTCCTCTGGGGAAGACAAAAAAGGTAGGCATACGTCATTGCAAAAATTAAAGGCAGGATACGCGGGAGAAGTTCCCATTCCAGAAATGGGTAAGAAAAGAGCAGGGCCATGGCAGAGAAGATTCCCTACCCACTGCTGAAGGCCTGTTCTTAAAGAGGCTATATTTATATTTTTTAATTGATGCATAACATTTTTATGTATTTATGGAGCACAGGTGATATTCTACTACATGCACAGACTCTTTAATGATCCAGTCAGGGTGTCCTGGGGTGTCCTTCACCTTGAGTCTTTATTATTTCTCTGTGTTGGGAATACTTCAAGTCCTCTCTTCTATTTTCAAATATACAGTTATCTTACTCTGCTATCTCATATTAGGACTTATTCCTCTTCTCTAACTGTCCAACCTCCCACCCTTCCCAGCCTCCAGAACCTTTTATTCTTTTCTCTCTCTTCATGAGATCAACTTGTTTAGCTCCCACGTGTGTGAGAACATGTGGTATTTGTCTTTCTATGGCTGGCTTATTTCACTTAACATAGTGGCTTCCAGGTGCATCCATGATGTTGCTGCAAAGGAGGTGATTTAATTCTTTTGTGTCACCAACTAGGATTCTGTGTGCATGTGTGTCCCATTTTCTTTACCCTTTTATCTGGTGGTGGACACGAGTTGGCTCCCTATCATTGCTACTCTGAGCAGTGCTGGGGTAGACTTGCAAGTGTAGGTATCTCTTCAACACACTGATTCATTTTCCTTTGGATAAAAACCTAGCAGTTGGATTGCTACATCATATGGTAGGCCTATTTTTAGTTTTTTTGAGAGATTCCATACTGTTTTCCACAGTGGCTTACTAATTGACATTTCTATCAATAGTGTGTGAATTCCCTTTCTTTGCATCCTTGCCAGCATCTGTAATTTTTTGTATTTTTAATAATAAAAAGGCTACATTTGACCTTTCTTGAAAAATTCACATGAGCTAACATTGCAAAAAGGGGAAAACAACTTACCAGGAAAAGGAATGTGCACATAAAAATTTTGGTGGAGACAGTATAAACTGTTTGGAAGTGTCTAGTTGGAATGAATGAGTTCTCTACCAGTAAGTATGAAATTATTATTCACTCAGTGAGCTATTTATTACCGTGGTTTCTTTTTTTATTTCATGGAGCTCCATCCATATTCTCTTGTCCAGGCAAACAGCTGACCAAAGGTGATTGTGAGCTGGCTGGCTAGCTTGCTTTATGGTTGTTGAGAGACCTCAAAGCTAATCGATCTGCTAAAAAGACTTGAACATAAAATACTGTTCATTAGCAGAGTACTAAATAATCTGAGCCAACCACATTTAGGACATAAATTTACTTACCTAGGTAGTGAAATAATTTTTTAATCATTATTAATTGATCATTATTGATTAATTATATACTATTAATTTATTATTATTAATTGATTATAATCATTATTAATTGTTTTACCTCCCTTTATAATTCTATTTGATGTAAGAGCTTAGCTAACCTAAATATAAAATAAAATAGTGAAATCATTTTTAGCTAACCTAAAAATATAAAATAGTGAAATAATGTAAAACTTGAAAATTAACTATGAATCTTCTAGGTTCTATTGTGGGACATTTTTCCTTTTTTATATAATGTAATGTGTGATGATGATTATTATTTCATTTCTGTAATACTATTTATTTTTTCACATAATCAAATTTTATTTACCTGGTGAACCAAAGGCTTAAATAAAAGTGTAATTGGTGGACATGAAAACCTGCAGCAGTTAGTGAAGTTTAAATTGTCTATTTAGAAATAGAGGAAGGAGGCAGTTACAAATACGCCCGCGAGAAGGCAAAGGTACAGTGTTTGATGAGGTCTCTTGAAGATACAGTCTGCCCTTAGATGATGATATACTTTTTAACATATGTTAAATGTGTTAAAAACATATGTTATGATAAGACGAGCACAAGAATGGAAATATAAGTGTGGCATTTATCTGGGATGTACCCAAACTACTAGAAGGTTCAGCTTCTAATAGATCTGGGAAATGCTTTGGGAAAACACTAAAATAAGATAAAGAGAAAAGCAAAGGATGCATTTAAGGTCTGTTCAGAATGAGAAAAAGAGCAAAGGTGGAGATCAACTAGAGGTATCTGTTTTAATTCTTCTAGATTACAAAGAAAAGCTACCATTAACTGTCTACTTTATATTTTTGTCTTCCAGGTCAGGAAGACTATGGTTTTATATCTCTGTACACATAAACACTGGTTTCTGTTGACAACATCACTCCTGTGTAAAACATTCTACCTAAAACCCAACCTAGTGTTCGTTATGACTTTATTTTGGTCTCTTCCTATGGATGTTTGATTTCTGAATGAAAATATACCTAAAAGGCAGACTCAATATAAGACAACTATGAATAGCATGAGGATTTTTTGGAATTCATATTTCAGGTATGAAACACACGAGTAACTAGTAGTTGGTTTTTTCTTAGTGCTTTTTTAAGTGTAACCCATCTTCATGAATTCTAGGCTTGCTTATAAAGTTGGTCAATTAAAATAATGTTTCCATCAGGACATT
The DNA here is from genome assembly GCA_963574355.1 of Loris lydekkerianus. Lineage (NCBI taxonomy): Eukaryota > Metazoa > Chordata > Mammalia > Primates > Lorisidae > Loris > Loris lydekkerianus. The sequence continues at coordinate 5,202 of CAUYPK010003965.1, read as the reverse complement.
CTGTGGACACACATTCTCTGGTGTGTCCCTGAGAGGGTTCTCTGTGTTTGATTGTGTCTCCCTCAGGATTTTTTTATGGTGTTTCCCTCAGCACAGTCTATGGTGATATAACTCGGGGAATGATGGCTTAAGTAAAATTATACAAATGTGCGTGTGTGTATATGTGTATATATCATAAGGTTCTAAATACTTTTTTTTTTTTTTTTTCTTAAGAGAGATGGGATCTCTCTCTTACTCAGGTTGATCTCGAACTTCTCACCTCAAGTGATTCTCCCACCTCAGCCTCCCAGAGGGATTTAGGTAAATTACAAGGAGCATTTTCCAAAGATATTTTTCACCAAAATTTCATGCTAAATATTTCCTGTAACTAGTGTTCAGTAGGGCTTACTTTGGGAAATATAAGTAAAAGTACAAAATTTAAATTAAAAGTTTCCAATAATTGTCACTATCTTAATATAGTACATGTGAGAAGTAAAGGAAAATTAAAGAAAGTTAAAGTACGATTTAATTATTTCACAAAGGACATATGTTTCATAACAAATGAAAAAGAAAAAGAAAATGTAAAATTCTTGGTACTATTGACTGTGAAATAACCTGGCTTCACTTTCAGCCAGAGGCAGAAGAGAGTTGCTTATGTAGTTAAGAAAACTGTTTGAAGAAAACATGATTCCTTTTCTTGTAGAGGGAGATGTAAATTGGGCAAAGAAACAGGTTTCCATATTTAGTTTGAATATCATGTTTTATTACTGCTAAGTCACCCCCATGATTGGCATCTATTACAGACAAAATGGCAGACCAGCTTCCTAGGATGGAGAATTCTGAGAAGAATAGTCTATACCACTGTTCTCAGGGTGACAAAAAACGAGTTTATACTGAAGTAGAGAGACATATGCACAGCACGCAGATCCACATACACAAACATACATTTATTTGCAAACACACATATTTTTAAATTTCCTAAGCACATTGAATGGAATAGGGGCATTAAATTTCACTTATTTCCTCCTCTTTTTTTTTTTTTTTTTTTTGCAATTTTGGCCAGGGCTGGGTTTGAACCCACCATCTCCAGCATATGGGGCCAGAGCCCTACTCCTTTGAGCCATAGGAGCCACCCTCCTCCTCTTGTTTTTAAATAAAGTCCTGGTTAAGGCGCTCTGTTTGGCAACATTATGAAAAGAATGTGAATGGGGTGGACTTCACTGATGTCTTTAGTCACTGTTTTGGTTTCTAAAGTGAATGTCCCTGTACTCAGCTCCCTTCACAGAGCTATGTTGGGAATATGCTCTTTTCTAGATTTGAATATGCAATCCTTAGGTAGACTATTTTGGATTTCAAATACAGCTGATCCTCTGTAAGTTGACCATCTAAGGGACTATAAAAAACTGGTCACATCTGAAAGTGGTCAACATACAGAGGTGGTCACCTTAGGAACTAGGCCTACTGTACTGATATGTACCTGTGCATGTCCTGTCTATGAAAATTAGGTCAACTTGAGGTGGTCAGTGTAGGGAGGTGGTCAACTGTGGAGGTTCTACTGTATTACTTTCATGAACTATGATATTGACAATAATGGAATATTAAGGTATTTGAGATGATATGATTGATGTAGGTTTTATCCCTTTTTCCTTATTGGTAGTGTTCTTCTAGGATCCTAAATAAATCTTTCTCGTTACCTCTTAGAAAATCCTTTACTATTTGTTGAACAATGATTATTGTTGCTGGCTCTCATGGCAGAAACACCAGTTCTGTCCTGGTTTTTGGGGTGTATGTTTGCTGGGAACACCTTAGGGAATGTCAGAAATGATGTCATTACAGTTTTGGGAAGAGTGTGAGTTTCCATGAGCTTGATTTTTCTTTCATGCTGCATGGAAAATGGCAAAACACAAGTGTTTGTCAAAGATATGACTTTTTTTTTTTAATTGTTAAATCATAGCTGTGTACATTAGTGCAATCAAGGGGTACAATGTGCTGATTTCATATACAATCTGAAATATTCTCATCAAACTGTTCAATGTAGCCTTCATGGAATTTTCTTAGTTATTGTATGTAGACATTTGTATTCTGCCTTTAGTAAGTTTCACCTGTACCCATTCTAAGATGCACCGTGGGTGTGGCCCCACCCATTACCCTCCCTCCACCCTAACCTCCCCCCTCTCTTACTGATAGTTGGATGTATTTTTTAAAAGCAGATACTTTGAGATAGTCTCATTAAGGCAGTTTCAGCTTTGTTTAAAACAAATTTCTCAAGTAATTGGTAATGCCCTTTCCAAAAGAGAAACAAAGTATGCACTTTTAATATGATTCATCACCTTCCAGAGAAAGCAATAGAAATGTATAGTTATTTAAAAAAATTTTTTGAGTAGCACATAATTGTAATTTACACTTATAAATCCCACAGGCATAAGTCAGCAACAGATGGTATTTATTAAAAATCCACATGCCTTCTTAGATGGTGGAAGAGTCATTCTTTTGAAGGCAAGGAAATGGAGTAGGTGACCTTTGAAGGTCATTCCACTTACAACTTTTAAGATTAGGATTTAGCACAGTCCCACTGTTTAAAATGTGTTTATTTTAAATATATGTATAAGTCAGGCATGTTTAGTTGCAAGTGACAGAAGACCAAGTTGAATCAGAGTAATATTAATAGAAAAGGATAATATGTTGATTGGATTACTTATAAAAGGATATTACTAGGGTTTGCTGGATCCAAAGGCAAGAATGTGGTAAATTCCCCTTTCCTCTTTTCTTCTCTGCTTCTGCCTATGGGTTGTTTTATTCTCTCTTAGCTATTAGGAAGCACATGGCAGGGAATGTGAGTTCAGAAATTGATGTCTCAGTCGTCAAAGAGGCAATAGGTTCTTATTCTTGCCATGTGCCCTGTTTAGGAAACCTTGGGAAGAACTTTATTTGACACAAGTTGGGTCGAGGAGCAATCAGTTTAGTTGTTGGCAGTTAAAGCATTAATATTGTCTTTCCTGGGTCATCCATCTTTCACTTGGCCATGACCCTATTCCCATTAGGATTAAGGAGGACTAAAAGAACACAGGTGACAGCATCCTTTCTGACAGCTGCGTAAGTTTCAACTTACTTGGTTTATCGGTGTGTTGGGAGGGCTTCATTTGTTTCTGTTTCTGTGGATTTTTTTATTTTTGATTTTTGTGTATCTCATAACTTTTGTAATGACCTATGTACATATGGTGTTTATTTCATATTCTCTAGATACTTGACTTATGATAATGATCTCCAGTTTTATCCAAATTGTTGCAAAAGGCATTAAGTCACCCATCTTTATGGGTGAGTCATACTCCATGGTTTATATATACCACAATTTGTTAATCTACTCATGAATTGATAGGCACTTGGGTTGAATTTGTGAATTGTGTAGGTGTCTTTTTAATAGAATGACTTGTTTTTTCTTTTGGATACATACCCAGTAATGGAATTGCTGAAACAAATGGCAGGCCTACATTTAGTTCTTTGAGGATTCTCTAGACCATTTTACACAGAGGTTGCTTTAATTTGAAGTTGCATCAACAGTGGATAAACATTCCTCTTTCTCTGATAACATCTTTTTTTTTTTTTTTTTTTTTTTTTTTGGTTTTTATTAATATTGATTCTGACAGGGGTAAGGTGATATCTCACTGTGGCTTTAGTTTGTATTTCCCAGAAGATTAGTGATGTTAAACATTTCTTCACATGTTTCTTGGCCATTTGTCATCTTTTGAAAAGCTTCTGTTCATTTCTTTCTTTTTGCTTTATTAAATCATGACTGTGCACATTAATGCATTTATGGGGTACAATGTGCTGAATTGATGAACAATGTGGAATGCTTACATCAAACTGATTAACATACCATCACCTTACTTGCTTATTTGTTGTGGTAAGACATTTCTACTCTATAGTTTTGAAATGTACCATTGTATTATGCACCTTAGGTGAGGTCCCACCAAATACCCTCCCTCCTCTGAGTCTCTCCTCTCCCCTCCGTTCTCCCTCCTCTTCTCCCCATTTTTCTGGACTATAGTTATGTTCTATCATTCATATGATTGTGTAGGTGATTATATGTTGGTTTCTTAGTAGTGTTGAGTACATTGGGTACATTTTATTTCATTCTTGAGATACTTTGCTAAGAAGCATATGTTCCAGCTCCATTCAGGTAAACATAAAAAATATGAAGTTTCCATATTTTGATGGCTGCATAGTATTCCATGATATACATGCACCACAGTTTGTTAATACACTCATGAGTCATTGGGAACTTGGGCTATTTCCATGTCTTGGTAATTATTGAGCTGCAATAAACATTCTGGTGTAAATATCTTTGTTGTAAAATGATTTTTGATCATCTGGGTATATACCTAGTAGAGGAATTGCAGGATCAAACAGTAGGTAGGTCTACTTTTAGTTCCTTGAGTATTCTCCAAACTTCTTTCTAAAAGGGCCATATTGGGTTGCATTCCAACCAGGAGTGTAGAAGTGTTCCCTTCTCTCAGCATCCATGCCAACATTCATAGTTTTAGAATTCTGTGATGTGGGCTAATCTTAGTGCAGTCAAATGATATCTTAAATTGGTTTGATTTGCATTTCTCTGATGATTAAAATTGATGAGCATTTTTTTCATGTGTCTTCTTCATGGAAACTTCTGTTCAAGTCTCTTGCTGACATAGAAATGGGGTTGTTTGTTCTTTTCTTATTGATTACTTTGAGTTCTCTGTGGATTCTGGTTATCAGACCTTTGTTGGAAACATAACCTGCAAATCTCCCATTCTGAAGGTTGTCTGTTTGCTTTACTTACTGTGCTCTTGGCTGTGTAGAAACTTTTTGGTTTCAGCAGATCACAGTAATATATTTTGATTTTGCTTCCAATTTCAGCGGGCCCTCCTCATAAAATATTTTCCTAGGACGATTTCTTTGAGCATTTTCCCTGCAATCTCTTCTAGTATTTTTATAGTTTCATGACTTAAGTTTAAATTTTTTATCCAGTGAGAATCGTTTTTTTTTATCATTAAATCATACCTACTTACATTGATATGATCATGGGACATCATACACTAGCTTCAAAGACCATTTGACACATTTTCATCCCAATAGTCAACATAGCCTTCCTGGCATTTTCCTAGCGCTGGGTCTACATTTGACTGTGCCTGTGAGAGGACACAGCCCCATGTAAGCAGGTGGGTGGTGGCAAGAAAAGTTGTCATA
>CAUYPK010003964.1:0-48175 GCA_963574355.1 Loris lydekkerianus | reverse complement strand
TGCTAGTCACTAGTTATCTGCTTTGCCCTGTTAATGGTTTAACTGTCAAATATAGTTATATTTCTTTAGGTAGTGAACAGAAAACTCTTTGAGGGGAAAGGATGGATCTTTTATAGCAGAATCTCCATCAGAGGTGATTTTGTCTCTTGGGTAGCTTTAAAAAAATGTCTGGAGACATTTTTCCTTTTGCCATGGTTGAATGAACATATGGGCTACGGCAGGCATCTGGGGTGATGAGTAGATAGCCAGAGGATGGCAACACTCAATGAACTGCAGAAGTGAAAAATGAACAGTTTGTGGTGATATCACTGTGTGGATGAATTCTTTAATCTTGTGTCTACCTGACTTCATACCTCTTGTTAGGGAAGATTAAATTCCTTACAGGAAAGGCCACCATTAGCAATGTTTTTTATTGATTGTAACTAAAAATGTTTCCCTGATAATATTTCCTACTATATATAAGACACTATGTTAAAAAATGTGTGGAATTAAAAACCAACCAATTGAACAAAAAGAATGACAACTTTTGGCTTTGAGAAATGTATTTCAACATTATTTGGGACACTTTCTTTCTAGAATTGATATTAAGTCTTCAAAATTCTTCAGCTCATAGTAGACACAGATGACATAGCATTTCAAAATTCTTCAGCTCATAGTAGACACAGATTACATAGCATTTTCTCAACTTGATCTTACCACCTTTATGATGGATTGATTGAATTATGTCCCCTCAAATTCAGATGCTCAAGTCCTAATCCCTAGAACCTTAGAAAGTGACCCTATGTTGGAGATAGTATTTTTGCAGAAGTAATAAATTTGAAGTGAGGTAATTAGGGCAGGCTCCAATCTACTATGACTGCTGTCCTTACAAAGGAGAAATTTGGGTGCAGAGATATCCAAAGAGGAAAGACCATGTAAAGAGATGTAGGGAAGAGATGGCCGTCTCTAAACCACAGGGAGAGACCTAAAACAGGCACTTCTCTCACAGCCTTCAGAAGAAAATAATCCTGCTGATATCTTGACTTGGGATTTTTAACTTCCAGAACTATAAGGCAAAATTTCTGTTGCATAAGCCATCTTTGTGCAGCTTTTTGTACATCATTGGAAGCCCTAGAAAACCAACAGAATGTCTAAAACTAAACTCTTCATGTCTACTCTGACTCTTTTTTGGTGGTCTTCCTTATCTTGATAATGGCAGCTCCCTCCTTCCAACGCTCAGGCAGAAGGCTTTAACTACTCAATGCTCTGGCATCATCCTTGCTACTTCTTTTCAACTCTGCATCCAAACAGTCAACACCACTTTCCAAGTTTGCTAGAATCCTATGTCAGACCTCGTCCGATCAACAAAGGATTGGATGGTACACAGTAGAAGAAAATGAGAAAGGTGGGAATGAGAAAAACCATTTTCTACTTTGAGACATGCACCTGGACTTCAGCCTGGAGGTTCCTTCAAGAAATATCACATGCAAATTTATTGTAAACAGAAAGAAACAAAAGAACTTTAATTATTCTATATAACCTAAAACAGATAATAAAATCATCAGGTGAGTTTAGATTTATCTTTTTCTCTTTAAAATAATTATACATAATTCCACCAACATCTTTCTCACCCAAAATAAATAAGAGCAAGGGAGTATGCAGGTGATGAAAAAAAAATAAATTGGAAAGGGTTAAGATTGGGGTTTAGGTTTTGGCTTTACATTAAAATCTGCTAGAATCTCATGTTTTCTTCTTGCTTTCCCTGGCACTAACCCAGTCAAAGTCACTGTGGTCTTGCTATTTGATTACAGCAAGAATTACAGAATTGGTCCCTTTTGATCTCATTGGTTTTTCTATTATATTAAGCAGATTTATCCTGTTAAAATATAAGACGGATCATGTCATGACCCATTCAAACATATTCAAGGGTTTCTAAATGACTCAAGTAAAAATCAAAGTTACTGGAAAGGGAGACAGGACTAAGGGTGGAAGAGAGAAGATACAGAGGGAGGAGTTTTGGCTTCTTTTCATTGGAAAAAAAGTAACAGAGTGAGAAAGTAAGGGACTCTTCTCTGCCAATTAATAATGGTAATAATAAGTAAAAACTCATACCATGCAAAACACATTTTGCTAAGAGCTTTACATAAATTATCATCTCTGAACTTCAAAATAACTCTAGAAATCTTAAGACTTCCTTTCCTCTCTGTCTTTAATGTATGTTCTCTTAAGAATTTCTCTTTCTGAGGAGAGGCAAGATGGCCGAGTGGACCCAGCTTTTGACAGAAGCTCCCATCCAGAGGGAAGAATAATGATCAGAAAGTACCCAATAAAGCTAAAGACTGGGAGTTGAGCTGAGAGAGAAGAGTGATAACTGCACGTCACCTCTGCTAAGGCAAGCTGCGACTCCAAGAAAGCAAATTTCAGGCATGAATTTTAAACTAACATTTTCCCTGACATTTTGAACTTCCAGTACACCCTTCCCCCCTTGCCTGACAGTCCAGAAGCCTAACCCCTGAAAAGACAAGAATGTCTGAGGTTCATTGTCAGGCCTCGGCGCTACAAAGGCCATGGTAGAAAAGCTGCACTGTAACAGTGAGCCCAGCAGTAGTGCAGACAAAGGGGCAAGGCTATTGGGCTTGGCTCTGTAAAAGTGCAAAAACCAGCTGTGGGAGGAGACTTGCATGCTGGTGCCTGCCCTGTCAGAACCCAGTGCCCTGCACCCTGCCCTGCCAGAGCCACTCACAATGCACTCAGCCTTGCTGGAGCCACAGTGCGCCCCCCCTTCCAGAGCTGTGCACCAAGCATCTGCCCTGCTGGAGCTGGCTGGGTACCCCGACCTTGACCCCAGGTCAGAGTACTCAGCCCCAAACATGCCCTGTGTGACCCACCCTGCTGCTGGAGCCATGCGTCTGCACTCCCAGAGCCACTGCTCTAGCTGCCTCCCTGGCCATGGGAGCTACTTGGGAGCTGATCAAGGACATCTTCCATGAAGATTCAACAACAGTAGAGTGATCACACCAGGGTCTAATCTTGGAAAGACACCTCCTCAACTCTAAGGACTGCCAGAGGAATCCAGACCTCCCCCTATAGTGATGCCAGTACTGCAGAATGACTGGGGCAAAGGCACAGTGGCTGAGGGAGAAAAACATTTGCTGACTTGTTATCCTCAGATTTGGACTGAGTTCTTCCCAGTTGCCATTGAGTACCCGAGGTAGGCAGTCCTCAGTTCCCCCAGCCGGCTGAGGGGAGTGTCCAGGCTGAGGGGGCATTGACTTTCCTTTGACTCTGGCAGGAGCAAAGCCCTGGCACATCTGCTTATGGGAGGGAGCAGGACCACAGCCTGTGGGGTTACCAGTGACTGGGCATGAAAGAGGTGCAAGGTGGGGAAAGAGATATCAGCCTCCTAGTCCAACTCTGCTACTGGGTAGGCCTTTCTGACTCCATAGAGCACTGGAGCAAGCCACATTTGAGCAGCCAGTAGACTGCTGCTATCTAGTTGCTGGAGACCTTTTGAACTCTCCCACTTGAGAGTTGGTACTGACTGGGTCAATTGGTTTGGAATTCCTAACTTGGGCCAATCACCCAAGGACCCTCTTGGGTGGTACCCTGGTTGTGTGGCAATGGGAAGGGTTGATTTTCCTCTTCCACTTGTTTCCTGTGGGGGGCAGAGTGTCTCAGTTGCTTATATTTCTCCACAGCTGAGGCTTCAACCCAGAGTTAGTGATCCACTAGGATCAGACAAAGACCAGGTGAATACAAGACAGAGCCACCTAACCCCACCACACCACCCCAGAGCCTCAGACTGTAATACTGCATGGGTCCTTTGCAAAGCTGTAGGGGAAAAAGTTACAGTCACCAGTCCCAGATCCTTGGCAAACAGCTGGTTATCACAACTCCAGGAGCCCCCAATCCAATTTCACCTTACCTGCCAATCTAGCCAAATGGTAAAAAATAATCATGGGGTGGAATCAGCAGAAAAACTCTAGCAACATGAATAATCACAGTAGATCAACTCCACAAAGAAATGACAAAACAGACACATCAGATGATCCCATTTATAAAAAAATGGCTGAGATGTCAGAAATCAAGTTCAGAATTTGGATGGCAAATAAGATCAACAGAATGGAGGTAAAGATGGAATTAGAAATCCAGGAGCCTTTCAAAAGTTGTCTCAATAATTCAACAAATTCAAAGACAAAATCACCACATATTTTGACACATTGAGGCAAGAACTTGTAGCCCTCAAAGGTCTGAGAAATATAGTAGAATGCCTCAGTAACAGAATGGAGCAGGCAGAAGAAAGCATGTCTGACATTGAAGACATAGCTTTTGAATGCTCCCAAATGCAAAAAGAGGAAGAGAAGTGGAGAGCAAAAGCAGGCCATTCCCTGAGAGAATTGTGAGACCACTCCAAATGAGCAAACATTCACCTTATAGGAATCCCTTAAGGAGAAGAGAGGCTCAGATGCTCTACTCTAAGTGATAATAGAGGAAAACTTCCCAAACATGGCAAGAGAATCTGAAATCCAGATAGCAGACAGTTTCAGAACCCAAGCTTGACTCAATCCAAACAAAACATCTCCTAAACACATTATAATTAACTTGACCAAAGTCAATATGAGGGATAAAATTCTGCAAGCAGCCAGATGTAAGAAAACCATAACCTACAAGGGGAAGAATATTAGAATGACTACATACCTTTCTGCTGAAACTTATTAATCTAGAAGAGGATGGTCATTGACCTTTAACCTCCTAAAACAAAATAATGTTCAACCCAGGTTCTCATTTATGATGGAGAAATTAAACACTTTAATGACATTCACATGCTGAAGAAATTTGCCATAACTAAACCAGCTCTCCAGGATATTCTCAGACCTATCCTCCACAATGACATGCACAATGCTCTACCACTAAAGTGAGCTCACTTAGAAACATTTGATCAAACTCCAACTTCCACAGTGGTGAAAGGATTAAAAATTTCCACTGGACTTTTGAAAAACTGGACACCCAAAATACTACCAGGCTTATCAATACTCTCAATTAATGTGAATGGCTTAAATTGTCCTCTAGAGAGGCACAGGTTGGCCGACTGGATATAAAAACTCAGGCCAGATATCTGCTGCATACAAGAATCTCATGTTACCTTAAAAGTTAAATATAGACTCGGGGTGAAGGGATGGTCATCTATAATTCAGGCAAATGGAAATCAGAAAAAAGCAGGTGTTGCAATTTTATTTGCAGATACAATAGGCTTTGAACCAATGAAAGTAAGGAATGATAAGGATGGTCACTTCATATTTGTTAAGAGCAACACTCAATATGATGAGATTTCAATTATTAACATTTATGCAGCCAACCAGAACAGGCCTCAATTTACAAGAGAGACACTAATAGACATGAGCAACTTGATTTCCTCAAGCACCTCAAGTTGGAGATTTTAACACCCCTTTGGCAGTGTTGGAAAGATCCTCCAATAAGAAACTGAGCAATGAAATTTTAGACTTAAACTTAACCATTCAACAATTGGATGGAACAGACATCTACAGAACATTTAATTCTAACAAAACTGAATACACACTCTTCTCATCAGCCCATGGAACGTCCTCCAAAATTGATCACATCTTAGGCCACAATCTAACCTCAGCAAATTCAAAAGAATAGAAATTATTCCTTGTATTTTCTTGGACCATCGTGGAATAAAAGTTGAACTCAATAACAACAGGAATCTGCATACTCATACAAAATCATGGAAACTAAATATCCTCATGCTGGATGATTGCTGGGTCATAGTGAGATTCAGAAGGAAATTATCCAATTTTTTTGAACAAAATGATAATGAAGACACAATTTATGAGAACCTCTTGGATACCGCGAAGGCAGTCCTAGGAGGGAAAATTATAGTGTTGCAAGCTTTCCTCAAGAGAAGGGAAAGTGAGGAAGTCAACAACTTAATGAGACATCTCAAGCAACTGGAAAAGGAAGAACATTCCATCCCCAAATCCAGAAGAAGAAAAGAAAGAACTAAAATTAGAGCAGAATTAAATGAAATTGAAAAGAAAAAAAAAATGCAACAGATCAACCAAAATGTTGGTTTTTTTGAAAAGGTCAGCAAAATACATAAACCTTTGGCTGACCTAACCAGAAATAAAAGTAAAATTCCTAATTTCATCAATCAGAAATGATAAAGGCCAAATAACAACAGACTCCTCACAAATTCAAAAAATCCTTAATAAGTATTACAAAATCTTTATTCTCAGAAGTATGAAAATCTGAAGGAAATAGACCAATAGTTGGAAACACACAACCTTCCTAAACTTAGCCAGAAAGAAGTAGAAATTTTGAACAAGCCTATATAAAGTTCTGAAATAGCATCAAGTATAAGAAATCTCCCTCCCCCCACTCCCCTAAAAAAACCCGGGACCAGATGGCTTCATATTGAAATTCTACCAAACTTTTAAAGAGGAACTAGTACCTATATACTTACCTTTTCCAAAACATAAAAAAAAAAAGTTCTTCCCAACACATTCAATGAAGTAAATATCACCCTGATCCCCAAACCAGGAAAAGAACCAACAAGAAAAGAAAATTATAGACCAATATTTCTAATGAATATTGATGCAAAAAAATTCAGTAAGATCCTAGCAAACAGAATACATCAACACATCAAATAAATTCTACATCATGACCAGCTGGGTTTCATCCCAAGGTCCCAAGGATGGTTCAATATATGTAACTATATAAATATAATGCATCACATAAACAAAATAAAAAACAAAGACAATATGATTCTCTAAATTGATACAGAAAAGCTTTTGATAATTTCCAGCATCCTTTCATGATCAGAAAACTTAAGAAAATGGTTATGGAAGGAACATTTCTTAAACCAAGAGAGGCCATTTACAGCAAACCCACAGTCAATATCATACCAAATGGAGTTAAATTGAAATCATTTCCACTCAGGAACCAGGCAAGGTTTCCCTATTTTCCTATTGTCTCTACTGCTTTTAAATATTAGACTGAAAGTCTTAGCCATCACAATTAGGCAAGAGAAGGCAATCAAGTGTATCCAAATAGTTTCAGAGGAGATCAAACTGTCACTCTTCACAGATGATATGATTGTATATCTGAAAAACCCCAGGGACTCAACTACAAAAATCCTAGAAGTGATCAAGGAATACAGCAGCATCTCAGGATACAAAATCAATACTCAGAAATCTGTAGCCTTTATATACACCAATAATAGTCCAGGTGAAAAAACAATCAAGAACTCTATTCCCTTTACAATAGTGCCAAAGAAGATGAAATATCTGGGAGTGTACCTAACAAAGGACATGAAAGATCTCTACAAAGAGAACAATGAAACTCTGACAAAAGAAATAGCTGAAGATGTCGACAAATGGAAAAATATACCATGCTCATGGCTGGGAAGCATCAACATTGTTAAAATGTCTATACTACCCAAAACAATCTATAGATTTAATGCAATCCCTGTTAAAGGTCTACTGCCATACTTTAAAGATCTGGAAAAATTAGTACTTTGTTTTATATGGAAACAGAAAAACCTCAAATAGCCAAGACATTCCTCAGAAATAAAAACAAATCAGGAGGAATCACCATACCAGACTTCAGACTATACTAAAAATCTATAGTGATCAAAACAGCATGGTACTGGCACAAAAATAGAGAGGTAGATTTATGGAACAGATTTGAGAACCAAGAGACGAACCCAGACACTTATCATCATTTGATCTTTGATAAGCTCATCAAAAATATTAACTGGGGGAAAGATTCCCTATTTAAAAAAATGGTGCTGAGAGAATTGGCTGGCGACTTGTAGAAAACTGAAACTGAACCTTCACCTTTCTCCTCTAACAAAAATTGACTCTCACTGGTTAAAGGACTTAAACTTAAGATATGAAACTATAAAAATTCTTGGAGAGAGTGCAGGGGAAACACTTGAAAAAATTGGCCTGGGAGAAGATTTTATGAGGAGGACCCCCGGGAAATTGAAGCAACATCAAAACTACATTACTGGCATCTGATCACACTAAAAATCTTCTGCACTGCCAAGAACACAGTAAGTAAAGCAAGTATACATCCCTCAGAATGGGAGAGGATTTTTGCAGGTTATATTTCTGACAAAGGTCTAATAACCAGAATCCACAGAGAATTCAAACTTATTAATAAGAAAATAACAATTGATCCCATTTCATTGTGAGCAAGAGACATGAACAGAAGCTTCTCTGAAGAAGACAGGCACACGGTTTACAGACACATGAAAAAATGCTCATTATCTTTAATCATCAGAGAAATTCAAACCAAAACCACTTTAAGATATCATCTAACTCCAGTAGGAGTAGCCCACATCACAAAATACCAAAACTATACGTGTTTGCATGGATATGGAGAAAAGGGAACAGTTCTGCACTGTTGGTGGGAATGCAAGCTAGTTTGTTCCTTTTGGAAAGAAGTTTGGAGAAAACTCAAGGTTCTAAATTAGACCTGCTGTTTGATCCTGCAATTCTGCTACTAGGTGTATATCCAAAAATCACTTGGCAACAGAGATATTTGCACCATATTGTTCATTGCAGCTCAATTCATAATAGCCAAGTCATGGAAGAAGCCCAAATGCCCATCGACCCATGAATGGATTAATAAATTATGTTATATGTATTACATGGAATACTATGCAGTATTAAAAAAAGATGAAGACTTTACCTCTTTTATGTTTACATGGATGGAGCTGGGAAATATTTTTTATAGTATGGTATCTCAGGAATGGAAAAAAAATATCCAATGTACTCAGTACTATTATGAAACCAATTTATAATTACTCACACTTTAATATGAAAGATGAATCACAACTATAGCCCAGGATGAAGGAGGGGAGGGGAGGAAAATGTGAAGGGAGGGGAATGCGAAGGGAGGTGGGTGTTTTGATAGAGGGAGGGTTAATGGTGGGACCACACCTATGGAACATATTGCCGGGGTACAAGTCAAATCTATCAAGTATAGAACACAAATGTCTTAACACTGTGATTAATTAAATAAAGTGAAAGCTATGTTAATTGGTAGAATGTAAGCAGTCCAATTTGTGCAACACACTGAATCCCACAAAGGCATGAATGTATTCACGATGTATGTATATATGACTTAATACAAAAAAAATTCCTCTTTCCTTTGGGCTCCTAAAAATCTACTGATATTCAGCTCATGTGCCTCCTTCATAGATGCCCACCTTCCTCCCCCTTGCCTTTGTGTGCATAGAAAGGAAAAAAAAAAGGGAATTAGAATGAGAGGAATGGATGGGTAGAGTAGCCAGCTCCTGGTGAAAATTATCCCTTTACCTTCCAACTGCTTTAAGTTTGGGAACACTTGTATTTATTTCACACATTTATATAAATGTATAAATGCTTAAAACATTTTATACAGACTACTCTGAAACATGTGCAATAATAGGAGATGTTCACTGTTTTGCAGAGTTTGGAATGCAAATATATCTGAACAGAGAAAGGAATTTATGCCAGATTACTCTCACAACATTTCTTACATAATAATTCTCTGGGATATTAGTAGATATTTTTTGGAAGGGGGCTCTTCAGTCAAATAAATTTAGAAAAGCAATGGATATAACTAAGAGTTGACTTAAAAAACATATATATTTTTACTTCCTTAAGGGCTATTCAGGGATTTTAATACATTTCTCTGAACTATAGCTTTCCAAGAACAGGAGGTAACTTGAAGAATTTCTCAAAGTTATCCAATAATGAGCTCCCTTTGATGAGGAGCATCTAACAGCATTTCTGAAATGTGGATTCTGTGGAAGGTACTTTAGGAAATGCTTCTCTGGCAGTCATGAATAATATTCCTTGTGAATCCTATCAACAACCTGATTACTAATATTAGGACATGTGCATTTAGCATCAACAAAAGTTCTACTTCAATCACATTGACAATTCTTATATAAAAATCAACTCATTTTCTATATTTACTATTATTAAGATCACTTACACTAAAATGTATTTTTCCCTAAGTTCTTCCCTTGTTTTCTTGCCTCAAATTTAAGCAATTATGAATATCCAATATACCAAAATTATACTTCTGTAGAGGTCAGAGATGAGAATACTACTTTTAATGTATAACCTCCTAACACATAGTCAATAAAGGAAAAAAAAAAAAAAAAACACTCAACAATTAAAAATATTATAAATCACCCTATTCTGAATAGCAAGGAATTAACTTTCCTATGATCTTTTCTGGAAGTCCTTGCCCCTTATCAGTGATATAAATAGTCCCAATATCAATATCAGATTAAATATAAGGTACTAAAATTGCATAATAATTCATAAGAATTTATATAGTTTATTAATTCATCATAATTTATGTACCCCAAAGATAAGGGCATCTTGACTATTCATATTTATTCCTAATTTGTTAAGTAGTTAGGAAGAGGATTTCAGAATACAGAAATTCCCATTCTGATGTTGGTTTGGAGTTTACTGCCCAAAAGATGAGAAACAAGGATGAAAAGACAGTAAAGAAAAAATATGAAATACATAGTTTGAAGAGTGTGAAAGTTGTTTTTCTTTTGTGATAATGCCTTAAATATCTCTGCATTTTTTCTAATAATGTGTGCACTTCATAGGAAAAATCATGGAGGTTTGTTTTGAATGTTTCTTGAACATATCCACAAAGATATGAGGATGACTAAATACCATAAAGGTTGAGTTGAGTAGTGAGAAAAATGCTGGATTTTGAGTAGGAGTAGGCAGTTGTAGGCCTGACATCTGACATTGCCCTGCAGGGAGGTGTGCACACTTGGTGGAGGATCATGGCCCTAGATTATCAACAAGGTCATTTCTATTTCAAAATATAGGCTACTGCCTTAAAGGTGTTTGGAAATAATTTACCAGATGCCAAGTGTATTTTGGTATCTATAGCTTTGCCATATGTATATTTGTTTGGTTACTCTGGGGAATGATATAGTTACATTTTAAACATAATTTACTGGATTTCTGAAGAGGTATATGAATGAAAATTGGTGGCTCCAGAGTAAATGAGATGGAAGATGAAATAGGGACATAGGCAAATGATTTGTGATGATTTTGTGTTTGTGTCATCTAAAAAAGAAGTTCTCAGTCTAATTTAGTTTGAATTTTTCTTCATAAAACGCTAGTTAATACCAAGTTCAGTCGAGTGCAGAGTTTGAGAGGAGTCACCTTTTGGTGCCTTTGTGTTCCCTCCACCTGGGTCAGCATGGTGACTACCTGGGTCAGCATGGTGACTCTACCTGGGTCAGCATGTCGACTCTACCTGGGTCAGCATGGCGACTCTACCTGGGTCAGCATGGTGACTCTACCTGGGTCAGCATGGCGACTTTACCTGTCTTCCCCACTGGTCTGAGGATGTGTTTCTGTACCAGTGGGGTTCTCTCTTGTGGGCTGGACCTATCCCAAGGATTCTTCAACAGAAATGAGAGATGTCTTTTCCCAAGTTCCTTCCAAAGGAATATCTGAAGCATAGGTCAGAGGTTTATTTTCCTCTGAAATATATTTATGCTTTATTTATGATCATCTGAAAAAAATCTAATTTTTTGGAGTCTCAGTGCCCACATTGTGGTTGTGTGATCTCACACAACCATTTGTTATCTAGTCTCTGTGGGTCAGAGGTCTGGGATAGTGGGGCTCAGCTAGTTCTCTGCTTAGAGTCTTATACCACAGCTGCATCCCTTTCCAGACGCTGCAAAGGGAGGGAGTTGCTTTCAGGCTCATTCAGGAATTGATTGAGTCCTGTGCCATGGGGTTGTAGGACTGAGGTCCCCTCAGCTCCTGGTAGCCACCTGGTCTAGAAAGACCTGTGAAGCCACTCAAGCCAGCAAAGGGGGCTGGAGAATTCTTCGCATGATTCTGTTCTCTCACCGCCCCCTTCTGCTTCATCTCTCCTGCCTTCCTCTTCCACAGCATCTGTCTTCTTCTTTTTTTAAATTTCAGATTAATATACAAGTATATGCAATTAGGTTACATAGTTTGCTTTAGTTAGGAAAAGTTTGAGTTATATCTGAGTCCTTCACCCAGGAGGGGTGCCGTATACCTCTACATTGTGCCCATTGGGTGGGAGTTTTCTGAACCCCTAACCAATTTAGGAATTGGTTGTGTTTTTCTGGAATTTAGTTGTGTTTTTCTCTCATGTAGGCCTGTCATTGTTCATCTACTAGTTTCAAACTAGTATTGAGTATGTGAGATGCTTATTTTTCCATTCTTGAGATACTTTATTAAGGCGAATATTCTTCAACTCCAGACAGGTAAATACAAAGGATGTCAAATCTCTCTTCTAACTCTAACCAGGCAAATGTCCCTACATTTAAAGATTCAAGGTACTGGATTGGGCTTACATGGCTGTGCCAGTGTAGTCTCCTACTTTAATAGTTATAACCTTAATTACATCTGTAAAGCCCCTAGCACAGCAGTACCTAGACTAGTGCTAAATAATCAGAAAATGGGAATCAGGTGCATATCTTTGTAATTCTGCCTACTAGAGGCATAGTCTGAAATTGAATTAAATGTGAATATTTGCAATGCTTATATATCAATGAAAAAATTAGTGCCATTCTTCTTCCTCACTAATTCATTTATGTCCTCATTTAGCAATTATTTCTGGATCACCAGTTACCATTGACTGTGTAAAGATTCTGGCCCTAAGAATATAAAACTGAGCAAGACTGGAGCTGTGTTGTCTATTCTGATCTCTATGAAGCCATTGCAAACAGGAAACTTGGCCAATAAGATCAAGGAACTGAATTTTTAATTTTATTTTAATGTACTTTATTTAAATTTAAATAACTGCATATGTAGCTATCTGACAGCACAGATGTAGAATATTTAGATCATTGCAAACAGTTATTTTGATAGAACAGACCAAACTTTTGCTTTCTTGTAGTTTATGTCTGAGTGTGGAGTTGAAACCCTTTTTCTGTAAAGAGCCAGACAGTAAACATTTTAGGCCTTATAGACCACACACTTTCTATTTCAACCCTTCAGCTTTGTCATTGTTGCTGAAAACTGCCATAGACATTCAGAAATGAGTGAGAGCTCTTTATTCTTTTCTTCCTTCTATTTATTTGTAATAAAACTGCATTGGCAAGAATAGATGAGTAGTCATGTTTGGCCTGTGGGCTGAAGTTTGCACATCCGAGTTCTAATGAATGATTTCAATTCATTCATCTTCCAGTTGTTGCTAGATCGTCTCCATTTTTTGTGATGATCTTCATTGTGTAGGGTTTCAGCCTTGTATTACCGTATATACTCGAGTATAAGCTGAGTTTTTTGGCACAAAATTTGTGCCGAGTTCGGGTTTTTCGGCACAAATTTTGTGCCCAAAACACTCGGCTTGTACTCGAGTATTTAGGTAGTTTTCTGGGCTTGCTATAATAATATATCTGTTGGTACTTGAGACTGAGTGGCAACCACCTTAAATAGAACAAATAGAAATTTATTTTCTCACAGTTTTAAAGTCCAAAGGCAGGCTGGGTTTTTTTCTGAGAACTTTCTTGTGGCTTGCTGAGGGTGTGTACCTGGTCATGCCTCCAGGCGACTGCCTCACTGGGGTCATCCTGGTGTCCAAATTTCCTTTCCTTGTAAAGATACCAATCATATCAGATTAGGGACCACCCTAATGCCTTCATTTTAACTTAATCACCTCTTTAAAGGCTTTTTAAAAAAGATGTTACCTTCTGAGGTACCTGGCATTGGGGTTTTAACATATGAATGGGAGGGGGGGAAATTCAACCCATAATAAGTCTCAAGTTTAAACATATTGTTTTCCAAACTGTGCAAAACTTGGGACCACTTAAAAGCTTAAAAAATATATTTTTATATCCTTTGAAAAAAGTTTATTGAATAAATTTGAAGTATGGCCTGGGAATTGAGATTTTAAAAGTTCTCTGGTAAGAACGATAAGGAGGTTGGAAACTGCTGTTTATCATGTGTCCAAAGGCTACATAAAAAGAATCAAGATGGACATATGTAATGCACCATATGTGCTTCTTCCAAGACATATGTTTCATCTGGATGGCCAATTCTGAAAATTAATTTAGTTTAAACTAGTTTTTCTCATTTTTTTCCCTTACCCATGACAATTTTGAGCAGTGAGGTGTACTAGGGAAAGGAGTAACTCTCAGAGATGGTGCCAGTACTCCAGGATGAAGCAGGTTTGCTTTGCTGGTAAATTGCAAATTTTCTTGCTCCCATGCACGCACATGGTGCTGGCTCAGATAAAGGCACATAAGCTACCTAATTCTAAAAAAAAATCTTTATAACATTCCCTGTGTTTACGGAAAGTTCTTTCTCTTTCTTTATGCCTTTTTAAAAACACCTTTCTGTATCTTACCTACATTCCCAGGTAGATACACATTACCTCTCTTTATTATTATTATTTATCCTCCAGGATAGTAGTTTTCTCTGTTTATTTTGCTCAACAAATTAAAGACGTCATCTGCCACTCTTTGTCTCCCAGCTCAGTGGAGAAGGGATCTACAATTGCTCTCTCTCACTTAACCTATGTGTGGACCCACAATTCAGCCCAATTTGTACTCTGGGCAGACACTAGTAACTGATCATGTGGCTTGGGAGATTAGAAATGCTTGCTGTTGGGGCAGAGAAGTGTCTCTAAAGAGTGGAAATTGCTTGAGTTGTGGTACCTTGGCTGTGCAGAAGGTTTTTAACTTAATCATGTCCCATTTATTTATTTTTGGTGTTGCTGCAATTGACATGGGGGTTTTCTTCCTAAAAGCTTTTCCCAAGCCAGTTTTGCCAAGCATTTTCCCCAAATGCTCTTCTAGAATTGTTATTGGTTTGTGTCTTTAATTTAAATCTGTTATCCAGTGAGAGAATGGGAGAAGATAATTGCATGCCATGAATCTGACAAAGGGCTGACAACTAGAATCTACAGAGAAATCAAATTAGTCAACAAGAAAAGAGTAAACAACTCCATTTATAAGTGAGCAAGAGATGTGAACAGAAACTCCTCTGAAGATGACCAATGAATGGCCAAAAAACACATGAAAAAATACTCATTGTCCCTTGTCATCAGAGAAATGCAAATCAAAACCCCTCTGAGATATCGCCTAACTCCAGTGAGATTAGCCCACATCACAAAATCCCAAATCTGCAGATGCTGGCATGAATGTGGAAAAAAGGGAACATTTTTGTTCCCTTTTTTGGTGGGACTGCAAACTAAGACAACCTCTATGGAAAGAAGTATGAAGAACTCTCAAAGAATTAAAAGACTTTCCATTTGAGCCCACAATCCCATTACTAGATATCACCCAGAAAAACAAAAATCACTTTACCACAAGGATGTTTACATTCAATTGTTTATTGCAGCTCAATTCACAATTGCCAAGACATGGAAGCAACCCAAATGCCCATCAACTCATGAATGGATTAATAAACTATGTATGCCTATGTGATAAAGTAAAATTCAGCCATAGAAAAGATGGAGACTTTATATCTTTTGCATTTACTTGGATGAAGTTGAAACATTCTTCTTGGTAAAGTACCTCAAGAATGGAAAAAATTATGCCTGGGGTTAGGAAATAGGCCCATATCCCATTTAACTTTGACTAACAGATGAAAAGAAAACTGGTGGAAAAAAACATCTGTTGCTAAACTGAGTGACCATTTCTGGAGGGTATAAGTAAGGTATATATAACCATGAAGTAAAAAAAAAAAAAAAAAGAGGGAAAAAAAAGTTCCCAATGTACTCAGTACTTACATAAAACCAATATATAAACAACCACACAAACACATTAAAAAAAAACAAACAAACAAACAAACAAAAAAAACACAAGGTATAGTCTAGCAAGGGGGAGAAGAGAGGAGGGAGAGGGGAGGGGTGCAGAGGGCGGGTGATTGGCAAGATGTCACCTAAGGTGAACAATGTGAGGGTGGTCAGCACTCCCCTTGGGTGAAGAACTCAATACAACTTGAACTTTACTTTAGAAATGAAAACAATGTTACCTATTTGTACCCTCATATTAATCTGAAATAATAAAACAAAAAAGAGGGGAAATTGATGGTCATTGCATTGATGGAATTTTGACTTGTAATAGAGCAAATGTAGCTTTCTGTTAAATTAAACTTGTTATTTGGGCATAATTGTAGATTCATTAACTGTGGTAAGAAATACTACAGAGAAATCCCATATACTTTCACCCAGTTTCATCAGTAGTAACATCTTGCATAACTATAATACAATAGCACAACTGAGATATTGACACAACTAAGAGACCCAAGATTTCTATCAGGCAGGGATCTTTCCTGCTGCCTGTTTGTAGCCACCCTCTCTTCCTCCCATCTGTGCTTTCCTTACCTATAGCAACCATTGACCTGTTCTTCATTTATATAATTTTTATTATTTTAAGAATATTACCTAAATGCAATGATACAGCATATAACTTAGAACTGGCTTTTTTTTTTTTTTTTTTTTTTTTCCACTCAGCATGATCCCCTAAGTTCATTCAGGCTGTTTGTATAGTAGTGTTTCATTTTCTTTTGTTTGTGAATAGCATTTCATGATATCCCGTAGCTGATTTAATCATCATTTACCCATTGAGGAACAACTGGATTGTTTCCACTTTGAGGCTATTACAAATAAGCCTCTACAAACATGTGCATATAGAGTTTTGTGATCATAAAATTTTCATTTCTCTGGGACAAATGCCTAAAAGTGCAATTGCTGGATCATAAAATAGTTGCATGGCAGATTTTTTAAGAGACTACTAAACTATTTTGTAGATTGCACGTTTATATTCTCACCAGCGAGGTATGAGTAATGCAGTTGCTTGTATCCTTCTGAAGATTTGGTGCTGTTGGTGTGTTTGACTTTAGCTGTTCTGACAGTTTCGTAGTGACATATCATTGTGTTTTTAATTGGCATTTCCCTGATACATAATTATATTGAATATATTTTCAAATGCTTACTTGCAATCTGTGTATCCTCTTCAGTGAACTATTTCTTCATTTCATTGACCATTTCCTAATCGAATTGCTCAGTTTCTTTTGCTGTTGAGTTTTCAGAATTCTTTCATATAAATTGTAGGCAGTATGGTCGTTTGTGTGTGTAGTTTATGAACATTTTTCCCCACTCTGTACCTTGTCCTTTGGTTCTTTCAACCAGATCTTAAGAGAGCAAATATAAGAGCAGAGGAACACTTCTTTACCTTTATAAAGAACATCTACAAAAACATCTAGCAGTAAGCAGTGAAACCAATGCCTATAGATTTCTCTTTCAGAAGTTTTACAATTATAAATTCAACTTCCTTAAGGTATTGGGCCCTTTAAGTTACCTATTTCATAGGGGATAAGTTGTGGTTGTTTTTGTTTCTTAAAAAGTGATCCATTTCTTCTAAAATTTCTAATTGATATGGATGGAGCATCCTTTTGACATCTGGACAGTTGTAGTTATATTTTTCCCCTCTCCCTCTAACATTGGTAACATGTGTGTTCTCGTCTCTTTTTTCCTTTGTACGTCTGTTTAGAGCAATGATTTACAACTACTATGCTGTGGTACAATGATGCGCCACTAAAAATTTTAAAGAAAATTGATTACATTATTTCTGAAAGAAATTCAACGCATGGTAACTATGTTCCTCTTTTTCACTCTTTCCCGTGATCAACATAATTTAAGCACATTGTGGAATGTTAACTATAGGTTCAAGTATGCCATGAGATAAAAAAAAGGTTGAAAAACACTGGTGTACAGAATTGAGGATTGGCAATTTTATTGACTTTTTCAAGCTCTTTGTTTCATTGTTTTTTTGCTATTGTTTTTCTGTTTTAATTTTATTGATTTCTATCCTTTTTTTTTTTTATTCTAATAATGTATACTTTTTTCTCTGCTCTTCTTTTTTCTTGGTTTTTGAAGTTTTAATACATTGTATTTTCATTTTCACTCATTTCAATATATCTATACATGTATGTATGCACTTTGCGACTTCTTCACTGACTGCGGACTATTAAAAAGCATCAGGGTGGGAAACACAGGGTATAATTCTATAACAGAGTTTTTGTGTTTTCCCCAAATTCATATGTTGAAATCTTAACACTTAAGATGAAGAATATTGGACCCCACCTCCTAAATACCCTTTAAATTAGGGGTTAAGGTCATGAATGCATGAATGGGACTAATGCCATGAAAGAAACTCCAGAGACCACCCTTCCCCCTTCTACTTGTGAGCACACAGTGAAAAGGCAGCTGTTTGTGAACCAGAAAGGGAGCCCTCACCAGACACTGAATCTGCTGGAGATTTGACCTTGGACTTCCCAGACTCCAGCAAATGTGAGAAATAAATTTCTGTTGTTTATAAGCCACCCACTCTATGTGTTATGTTGTCACAGCCTTAAGGGGCTAAGACAACAAGAAGCTTTTATAATGATTTCCCTAAGACAGGGGTAGGACACATTTTCATGTTGGAGGGGTGTATCAATTTAACTGTAATCCAATAAAGCTGCATTCAAGAAATTTCAATTAGTTATGCTTAAGAAACAATTCAGGTATTCTAGAAGGATTTGATCCCCCTCACCTGGCTATGAATGCAAGGACTGGATCGGCCCCAATGATGGGATCACCCAGTTTGATAACATCCTCTTTGCTGTGCTGACAGTCTTCCAGTGCATCACCATGGAAGGGTGGACCACTGTGCTGTACAATGCATCGCCTAAAGAGCTTTTTAAAACACAAATTGCTGAGCTTCACCCAGAGGTCTGATCTGGAGTCTGCACTGGGACCCAAGAATTTGCATTTCCAACAAGTCCCCAAATGACGCTGATGCTGTGGGTCCAGGCCAGCCACCCTCTGAGAACCACTGCTTGAGACTGTGTGTATCCAGTTTACATTTTGATTCTGAATTATGTGATTAGCACATCCGCCCGTTCATGCAACAGGTGTGCACTGAGCACCTATTCAATGTCAAATACTGTGCGAGGAACTTGCTATCCAGGGACACATACAACCTTGTCCTCCTAGAGTTCGTAGATTTGTATGGGAGATGGACAGTAAATAAATAATTATTATATGGTGATAAATATTGTATAATCTGAAAATGATAAAAGAAGTTTAAAAACAGGCAAAATCTTCTTGCTCACAGCAAGTAAAATATTTAGATGAGATGAATATAAATAATGATGACTTATTTCTTTTTCTTTATTTGCTAAGGGTTGACTGAGGGGAATTAAGCCTAACCTATTTAAATAATATTAAAAACTGGTATTTGTGGAAGATTTACTATATTTTAGGTACTTTACCAAGTACAGGATGTATTGGATAAGAGTGTTGGAGTCAGACCACCAGGGTTGTGGTCCTGACCTCAGGACTGTGCAAGCTCAGGTGAGTTACTCAGCCACTCTGTTCCTCAGTTTCCTCATCACTGAAAAAGTTTACAGTGCTAGTTTCTGTTTCAAGAGATTGTTGAGGAGACTAACTGTGTGAATATAGGTAAAACATATGTACTAATTGTTCCAAAAAAAGTTTACTTTTGTTACTAATAAATTTTGACCTGCTGCTAAATACCACAAAAAAAAAATAAAAATTAGAAGAAATAAAAATAAATAAAAAATATAATGACTATATATTTGATAATTCCAAAAATTAAACTTATTTGTTAATATTAAGGTTAACTCACCTTTTAATGACTTTGTTTTGTCTTTTTTGTTGGAAATATTTGAATATTCTGTTGTAGCATGGAGGTTTGCAGTTTCAGCTGATCCTCTAGATGAGTTATCGGTCATTTGTGACCTTAATAGCATTTTGATTTGGTTTGCGTGGGAAAATGTAGATTCGTAGCAATAAGTGCTTGAAAAGGAAAAAAGTATTTTTCTAGCATGTTGTTAATGGCATGGGTATTCGACTCCATTTTTCCATATTTAATTGGATCCTTCTTAGAACCAAATAATAACTTTAAAATGTCATCTACCAAGAGCTCATTCAATTCCATCTGTAGTTTTTTGGGTGATATCAGCTAGATAAGGCTGAAATGCTAATTTGAGTGTGATGTCATGATTCTCAAAATCAGTGAAACTTTCATTGTATTTTCCAATTAATACTTCAATAATAACTGTATATTCTTCAAATGATTCACATCTAGTCATCTTAATATCAATGACCTTTGCTAATGGGAAAAATGTTCATTCAGAATTTCCTTTTGAAGAAAAAGTGTTTAGAATAAGGAGAGCTTTTCTTGAAATGCTTGAACTTTTTGCCACACATCATATATAGACTTAGTTGTACCTTGCCATGAAATATTCAAGTTGTTTTGATTTGATGTAATATCATACAGAAATATTGCATTCTGAAAGAAATCTTCTTCCAATAATTCACTTTGCTAATTCTGTTCTTCATAAAATTTAACTATGTGTTCTTATAGAGATAAAATTTTGGCTAACATCTGTCCCTGTGATAGCTAATGCACGTGAGAATGATATGGGAAAATCACCGAATAGTTCAACTTCAGCATGTTATGAAAATGACAAGGCCATGCTGAATTTGCATGAATGGAGTTAACAATACTTACAACTTGTTGTAAAGTGTCACCTAAAATAGTAGCTTTAGCACAGAGATTTTGCTGATGCAAGATATAATGAAAAGAAGAGAGAGCATCTGGATACATTAATCCTTTTTTTCAATCTGTGCAATGAACCTTTTGTGTTTTTCTGTTGTGGGAGTGCACTGTCTACATATACATCACCAAGTTTGCCACATTTAGTCCAACTTCACAACACACATCTTGAAAGTTGTTGAAAATTCCCTGTGTTCTGTTTGCAAGAGTGCCTGAAGCAAGTAATTCTTTGTAGTAAAGAAAATCTTCTAGTATGACCCAAATGAAGTATAAATCCTGCACTGAATCAGTAGCATCAGCTGATTCATCTAAAACAATTGAATAATATGCATTTTCCTTTTGAAGTACTGCATGAAATTGTCCCATTAAACTGAAGGCTAATTCATAGCTGCCGATCATTTATGATTCTTGAACAAGGCAGTTGTTTGTACTTTGAAACTGCATTGGGGTCTAAGCATCCTAAACTTCGACAATGACTTCATGCTTTCATAATTTCTATATCTCTAAATGGTTTTGTTTTCTCAGAGTATATAAGATACTTTTTAAAGTGCTCAGTAGAATTCCAGGTCTTATTGCTGCTTAAAAGGATCGCCTTGGCTTTTGGCTTTTATCTTTTAATTTCTGCAACAACATTTTGGGCATCTCCTTCTAATTTAAAATATATGTGGTCCTTATGAGAGTTATAATGCTAATGTGCTCTGAATTTCTTTAACGTTGACGTCGCCGTATCACAAAGCAAATTATCTTTAGCAGAAACAAGGTAATATTACAATTCCAAATTTTCATTAAAAAATCTGCTTTCTTCCTTCACCCTTCTCTTGCTCTTCTTTAAAATGAAGGGCTGTTAGACAGAATTTAAAAATGCTGTCAAGCTGTGCGACTATTCACAAATTCCTCTTCAGAAACACAGCTGATAATAGGCTGGTGTACTTGATCCCCCTAAGCTCTTGCCAACCGGCCTCGTGCAACAGTGTCACTGGTTAAACCGGGGAAGTTAGAACTAAATCGTGAGTGTAGCAGCCATCAATTTACCCCTTATGATTTACTAATGTCTAACTGTTTCATTTGATCTGGGGGCATTATTTTGTTGAGTTTTACTTTATTCTTTGTATTTTAAAATGAATATATTTTAAATGAATATTCATTTAAAATGAAATATTAATTAAAAATATTCATTAAAAATGAATATATTTTAAATATATTCATTTAAAAAATAAAATAAAAAGATAAAAGATAAACAAAAATGTATTAATAAAAATAAAAGAATTTGTTCTGTAAAATTGGATTCAGTCAAATGGCCATACGTAAGGACCTAGGAGGCCACATGTAGCCTTAAGGCCACAAGTTCCCCACCTCTGTTCTGAGAATAAAGTAGTGGACGTATAAAGTAACGTGTGTGTGTATAGTACGTAAATGTTTCATCAGTTTACTGCTATCACATTACCAGTTCAAGTGAGTGTGGAACCTTTAACCTTATCCCTCTATCTCTACCTATTTATAATATAATTTTCATGAACATTTTCTTCACACACATTTAGAACCACTTCAGGTAATGCTTCAATTATCAAATTTAATTCAGAAAACTTAAGAAAAGAAATATTTTCAAAGAAGGAAATTATATATGTGTGTCTATACCTACATACACATACACAGACACACAAAACTGTATTACTAGAAGTGAGGGGTTCATTGTTAGAATGACATATGTTTCATTCGCAAAAGGATTATTTACAGACATTAAAAAAATCTTTTCGGAAACCATCTGAGGGAGTGGCAACAAATGAAAGGAAGACTTGTGAAATCCTCGCAAAGCATTTCAAGCTTCTCATCAAGCCTGTGATTTACCACTGTAGGAACTTGGTGGCACGATTTGTTTGTGTTTCACATTATTAATTGTTTTATGCATTTGTTCTTGGGCTTGGTTGTGCTGTTCCTTATAACAATTTCCTTGGGAAAAAAGCCTCCTCATATAAAAAAATATGCCACGTAGAAATACTAACCCGAAGCACACAGCGTGTCTTTACACGTCTCATGAAGCAGCGCTGTGTGTCCAGCCATCACACAAAAACACCGCAGTTGACAAAAGCTACTTAGTTTGTCCAAATGAACAAACAATGAACTCAGTATGAACAAGGATTCTCAGTATCAGTAGTGGGAAAGATTAGTCTTTTTACTGGTAGGGAGCTGTCCTATGCACAGTAGGGCAAGTGAGAGCCTTGACCTCTACAGAAGCCAATAGTACCCCTTCTTTAACCCATTCCAGTGACAACATGCAAAGATCTCTACACTCATTTCTAAGGGACTCCTGGGGGCAATATTGCCCCTGAGTGGGAGCTGCTAATGTGAAGATGACGTATTTGAAGCTTGTTA
The DNA here is from genome assembly GCA_963574355.1 of Loris lydekkerianus. Lineage (NCBI taxonomy): Eukaryota > Metazoa > Chordata > Mammalia > Primates > Lorisidae > Loris > Loris lydekkerianus. The sequence continues at coordinate 25,215 of CAUYPK010003964.1, read as the reverse complement.
TTTCTCTCTTATCCCGGTTCTCTGCTTTGAGGTTTATTTCTTTCATTTCAGTGACAAACAGGGTGACTCCCTATCTTTTCCCTGTCTGTCAACTTAAAAACACAGAGAAATCATTTACTCTTCCATGTTTGCATCTTCTTGTACAATTCCTGCTATGGTGGGATGTGCTTGTTTCCAACAGGCTAACTCGGTCATTCCCGAAGGAGTCATCTTTGATCAGGAGGCACCCTGTCTAGCTGCCCACAGTTAGAAGGCAATTCATGCCATAAAAAAAATATGGGTGGAAAAGGTATTCCCCTGTTGATCACTGGGGACAGACAGCACAAGTAGATCTTAATGGGCAAATGTGACATCACCCCCAAAGTTTCAAGATGGTTCAGTTTTAAATTTTTATTTAATTATATGGCATTTCTAACATTAAGTAATAGCCAAAAGGAAATGGGAGATGTAGTTTCCCAGTTTATGATTTTTAGCTACATATTTCTCAAAAACTATTTCTCTGAACACTAATTTCAAAGTAGGCTCATAAAGGAAGGCCACAAAAAAGGTTGGGTTTCAAGATCAGATGGGTTTGGAAACACACAAAGTTAAGCGAGATCCTTGCTCAGAACCTTTTACATCCCTTATTTTTCTACAGCATGAATTGCCTTCTAACATCAATTACATCTTACATATTCACTATGTCTGTTGCCTGCCTCACCTACTATTAGAATGTAAATTCTGCAGGGAGAGCATCTTTGTCTTGTTCAAAGATGAGTTATAGGAACTGAGACCAGTTTTTACTTACTCAAAAGTAACCAAGAAAGCCAGCCATATGGTGCTATTTCAGGGAAGTCAGGAAAAACTTGGTCTGTGCTCCCAAATATCTTTCCTACCTCCCTGGTGCTGGCTTTACAAGGAGACAAAAAAGACAAAAAGCTTTCTTTCTACAAATACGTATATTGCTTTAAATATGAATTCTTTCAGAATTGGTTGGACCCTGTTTCAAGTTTATGTTAAGATATAAATGATAACAGCATTTTCTTTTTCCTGAGAGGTTTTAATGTGAGAATAGTGGTACAGAGACACAGTAGACCTGGGATGGCAGAAGTTGAGAGCAGCCAAAGTAAGCTCTTAGCTCAAAGAAAGAATTGAGTGCAATCAGTGAAGCATCTCTCTGCTTTGCAATATTGGAGAATCAATGCCTTACCTCTATGTGTAAGGAAGGGGGATTTACCATGGAAAGTCTCTTTCTCTGGTCATTCACAAAGCTGGTTTATAGAATAGCATATTTCGATCTTATATTTTCAGTGGGTAACCCCTCATGAAAAGTAAACATATTTCCCAAAGTATATTGCACTTAGAATAAGACTGAATTCTGTCTATTGCAGTATCTCTAGCAGGGCAAAATGCCATCAACTCCATCATTAACTGGTTAACTGTGTAGCCTTAAAGAAGTAGTTTCTTGTGTCTGAAACTATTACTGTCTCCATCTATTAATGAGTGAGATCAGTTGTTCTCTAATCAGCTTTCCATTTCTGAGTCAGTGAGGTCTTATTTCTTTTTTCAGTTCATAAGTAAAACCTGTAAGACCCGACCAGGCCTCTTGAACAGCTGCGGGGACAAGACTTTTGTTTAAATGTAATTTGAATGTTCAACATCAGAATGTGTGCTGTATTCTTCTGCAGCAATTATCCTTCTGGGCTTTGGATTCCCCTTTTATGAGATGAAGGTGTTAGATCGTAGGTTCTAATTTTTTCTTTCAGATTAAGTTGTATGTCTTTATAGTTCTGATACCAACATCAGATTTTACAGTTGAAACAATGTGTAATAACTTCGTAGAATGCATTGACAGGGCAATTATTAATTAACATGCTCTTTCATTTGGAAAATGGGGCAGTTAACTGAGAAGCGACTGTTCTAATCCTTGATTACCTACTCAAGAAGGTAGAAAATATCTACAACAGTTGACAATTTAAAATCAACGGGAGTATATACATCAGAGAAGCTCGCTGCAGTCGTTTTTATAATTTGAAGTCACATTGTACCTAAGTATGTGAGAATTTTTTTCAGCTGGAAATGTAGGCAGGTCTATAAAAAGATATTTGATCTGAATAAATTTTCCAAATCATTTTATTGAAGTATAATAAATTAAGGGTAGACATCTATGTGTGTCTTATTTAGTTCAGAATTCTTACAAATAATTTTAGAATCTATTTTGTTCTATAAAACTTGAAAACATACTCCTTTTCACACACACCCCCCTTCTACTTTCACTAGAATTTTGGGGTTACCACTAAACAAGGGCAGCACTGTCACTGGATTTCCCAGCATTTCAAATGTGAATTCCTGTGGATTCTGCTTGTAAAGGTTTCATTTCAATTCTGTCATGTTCAACCTCAATTTATGAACTAGCAAATTCCTTTCTGTTAGCCAGGCTCCTGGTGCCAATTCCTTTATCCTTTATTCCATTATTTCCATTCATTTGTTGTTGTTGTTGTTGTTGTTATTGTTCATTTGCCTACTGTAGGAAAAATATCCTCCAGTCAGCAGATTTTTCTTAGACTCTGTGAAGAGAGGGTTGATGTGTTTGCTGGCCATGACAAGGGTGGGCTACATGTGTTTTGGGGGGAGTCTGTCAGAATAGGAAGCTACCTTGTCACCTAGTCTGAAAAACCTAAATCCAGGATACTGAAATGCATAAAACAGCAATATCTGGTTTTAGGGAAGGTAGAAAAATGAAATAAAAGACATTTTATTAGAACCTCAGAAACTATGATTTAATGCAGATGTGCCTCTAATTGCAGTGCCGCGTAGCACAGCACAATGGAAAACTTGACTGTCCTGTGTTCCTCCAACTCCCATCCGCATCTGTTTGCTGGATGAATGTACTGGCAGTAACCAAACATTGTACGGATCTTGGCTGGTTCAAACTTTGCTGAAGGTCTTTCATGGCAAAGTGCTTTGTTGTTTATCTAGACGTGTTCTTCAGTTTTCCTAAAAGGATACTTTGAGAGAAAAGGAGAAAAGGGGAAGCGTGTCACTTAAAAATAAACTCATATCTGGTTAGTTCTAAATCAAATACCAGAAAAGTCACAGAGTATTGAAATTGTGTGCTTGTAGGTATGAACAGGTGATTGAGAGTAGGACACATCTGTCATGGAATCTAATGTTATGACGGTGTTTCTCAAACATGTGTAATTTGATTTATATATAAATATATGTGTGCATGTGTAAATATGCAGAAAACAATCTAATTATCATTTCCTTAAATTTAAAAAAAGGCTAAGTGATTTGATACAATAGAGATTGAGAACACTAAAGAGTATAGGCATAGGTGGCACATTTCTAAAACTGATTGAAGCTATCTATGACAAACACACAGCTAATATTTTACTGAATGGAGTAGAACTGATAACTTTTCCTCTTAGAACTGGAACCAGACAAGGTTGTCCTCTGTCACCTTTACTATTCAACATAGTGCTGGAAGTTCTAGCCAATATAATTAAGCAAGACAAGGAAATAAAGGGAATCCAAATAGGAGCAGAGGAGGTCAAACTCTCCCTCTTTGCTGACAACATGATCTTATACTTAGAGAATCTCAAAGACTAAACCACAAGTCTCCTGGAAATCATAAAAAAATATTGTAATGTCTCAGGATATAAAATCAACGTCCACAAGTCAGTAGCCTTTGTATACGCCAGTAACAGTCAAGACGATAAACTAATTAAGGACACAACTCCCTTCATCATAGTTTCAAAGAAAATGAAATACCTAGGAATATACCTAACAAAAGAGATGAAGGAACTCTGTAAAGAAAATTATGCAATCCTCAGAAAGGAAATAGCAGAGGATATTACAAAATGGAAGAACATATCATGCTCATGGCTGGGAAGAATCAACATGGTTAAAATGTCAATACTTCCCAAAGTAATCTACCTATTCAATGCCATTCCTATTAAAATACCATTGTACTTTCAAGATTTGGAAAAAATGATTCTGTGTTTTGTATGTAACCAGAAAAATCCGTATAGCTAAGGCAGTTCTTAGTAATAAAAATAAAGTTAGGGGCATCACCATACCAGATTTTAGGCTGTACTACAAAGCCATAGTGGTCAAGACAGCATGGTACTGGCACAAAAATAGAGACATAGACACTTGGAATCGAATAGAAAACCAGGAAATGAAACTAACATCTTATAACTACCTAATCTTTAGAAAACCAAACAAGAACATACCTTGAGGAAAAAACTCCCTATTCAATAAATGGTGTTGGGAGAACTGGATATCCATATGGAAAAGACTGAAACTGGACCCACACTTTTATCCACTCACAAAAATTGATTCAAGATAGATAAAGGACTTAAATTTAAGGCATGAAACAATAAAAATCCTCAAAAAAAGCATAGGAACACTGGAAGATATTGGCCTGGGGAAAGACTTCATGAAGAAGACTGCCATGACAATTGCAACAACAACAAAAATAAACAAATGGGACTTCATTAAACTGAAAATCTTCTGTACAGCTAAGGAGACAACAACCAAAGCATATAGATAACTTACACAATGGGAAAGGATATTTCCATATTTTTAATCAGACAAAAGCTTGACAACTAGGATCTATAGAGAACTCAAATTAATCCACATGATAAAAGCCAACAATCCCATATATCAATGGACAAGAGACATGAATAGAAACTTCTCTAAAGAAGACAGATGAGTGGCTAACAAACATATGAAAAAATGTTCATCATCCCTACCTATTAGAGAAATGCAAACCAAAATCACCCTGAGATACCATCTAACCCCAGTGAGAATAGCCCACATCACAAAATCTCAAAACTGCAGATGCTGGTGTGGATGTGGAGAGAAGGGAACACTTTTACACTGCTAGTGGGACTGCAAACTAGTACAACCTTTTTGGAAGGAAGTATGGAGAAACCTCAAAGCACTCAAGCTAGACCTCCCATTTGATCCTGCAATCCCATTACTGGGCATCTACCCAAAAGGAAAAAAATCCTTTTATCATAGGGACACCTGCACTAGACTGCTTATTGCAGCTCAATTTACAATCACTAAAATGTGGAAACAGCCTAAATGCCCACCAACCCAGGAATGGATTAACAAGCTGTGGTATATGTACACCATGGAATACTATTCAGCCATTAAAAAAATGGAGACTTTACATCCTTCGCATTAACCTGGATGGAAGTGGAAGACATTATTCTTGGTAAAGCATCAGAATAATGGAGAAGCATGAATCCTATGTACTCAATTTTGATATAAGGACAATTAATGACAAAGTCACAGTGGGTGTGGGGGAAGGGGAGAGCAGAGAGAGAAAGAAGGAGGGAGGGGTGAGGAAAGAAAGAGCAGAGAGCGGGAAGGGGGGGCTTGGTGTGTGCCACAACTTTTTGGGGTAAGACACGATTGCAAGAGGGACTTTGCCTAACAAATGCAAAAAAAATCATCTAGAAAAGAGACATTCATTTTCAGGCTATTGGTCTTACACACCATGCTTTCTCTTCCAGCTATTGGTAAAGGTAGCTGATCTCAGCTTGTCTTACTTCATCTTTGAGCAAACAGAAAGGCCAGGGCACTTGTCAAACTCACAATAATTACATGCAAACAGGTACTCATTCTAGATTTGGAGTACTCTTACCTAGTCTGAAGTCACTCAAAGAGACTCTTTTCTTTGCCAAGTGACTACTTTTTGCCTCAAATTCATAATGTGTTAAATGTTTTTTTGCTTTATAATACAAACCCCAGTTTCATATGTTCTCTGCTGTAGCCAATACAACACTCTGAGAAACCCTGATTATTAAGTGCATTTTATAAAGTTGCTAATTTTTATTATTTCATGGTATCTATTCATGTAAAACACTTCAAAGCTTTAAAGGAATTAAATGGGGATCAATCAACCATCAATTAATATTGTCTATTAAATGGTGATAACATAGTTGTGGTTCGGACTCAGGGCCTTTGGGACTGAATTTCGCTGCTCTGGCTTTTGAAGAAGGTAATCATAATCAGTCCCTCTCAGGAGTTTTCATTCCAAGACTCATTATGCTCCATACTAATAGCAAAGTAGACTTTTATATTGCATTCAAAAATAAATATCTTAATCACTGCTGAGATAGCAAGGAGGGGAAGCTGCCTGGCTCACTTCTGGGACATGGAAGGAGAACGGGCATCTGTGCAAGGTGCACGCATTTGTGGATTCCTGTAGCCACTCAACATGAATTAAATGTAGCCCATTTTAAACAGAGAGATATCTGTATGAGGGCTCAGAGATAAGAAAAAATATTGTTTCAGCTCTTTGTTGTCTAACAATACTAACGCTAATTGTAATAAGCTGTAGGCTTTGTCCACATGTGTGGTATGCAGATGGTAGTTAAAGCTTTGTGGTGGATGAGGTCGTTTAGGTAAATTCTGGAAAATGAGAAGAAAAAAGGGCTGGAAGTCAAACACTGGTAAATAGCAACATTTAAATTTTCAGTGAAGGAATAAGAGAAAAAAATCTGAAAAGAAGTAGAAGGAATCAGAATATAATGGTGTCATGAGCATAAGAGTAGCTGCGTGTATTGTTTGACAGGGTTGCCATGGCAGAGTATCATAAACTGAGTGTATGAAGCATGAGGAATGCACTCTGTCATAGTTTTGAGGCCACAAGTACAAAATCAAGGTGTTGGCAGGACCAGGCTCTCTTTGAAGCCTCTAAGGCAGAGTCCTCCTTGCCTGTTCCAGCTTCTGGTGGCTGCATGATGATAGCCCCCACGCCTCCTTTGTACAGCATCTGCCCACTGTGTCTGTACTTTCACACGGTATTTTCCAGTGCATCTTTTTCTGCTTCCATTTTTGTTGTTGTTGTTGTTGTTGTTCATACAAGTCCTGTTGTCTTAAGACCCACCCTAATGGCCTCTTCTTAACTTGATTACATCTGCACAGGCACCTTTTCCAAATAGGGTCATATACACAGGTCCTAAAGATGAGGACTTCAATATATCTTTTGAAAGGGACATAATTCAATTCATAACAGTGAGGGTTTCAGGAAGGAAGGCAGGTCAAACTTAAGAAACAAATCAGAGAGCAGGTAAGTTCAAGTCTCTTTCTTGCTTCCTATCAGACTTCATTTCTAGTTAGCAATGGATCTTTTGATATTGTGATGCCAAAGTAGCACTCTGACAAGTTAATATAGTAGAACCTCTGTAAGTTGACCAGCCTAGGGACTATAACAAACTGGTCATCATACAGAGATGGTCAGCATAAGGAACGAGGCCTCCTGTACTGATACATGCATGTGGTGGATGTCCGGTCTATGAGAATTAGGTCAATGTAAGAAGGTGGTGAGGGTAGGGAGGTGGTCAACTATGGAGGTTCTACTCTATTTGTAAGAGAAAGGTCTTTAGCAAGATCTGCCCTCTTGCTGTTGTGGATTTCGGGGTGCTCTGTTATCTGTGTAGAGTCTCCAGGATAAAGACTGCAGAGCGTCCAGTTAGACAGGAATTCTAGATAAAAACCAAATAGCTTTTGTATAAACATGTCATTTGATATTTGGGACACATTTATATTAAGAAATTTTCCATTGTTTAGCTGAAATGTAATGGCTTGTCCTGTTATTTTTATTTGCTGAATTTGGCAACCTACTATCTGAGTGAGTCTGTGTTGATAGACCAAGGAGAAGGGAGGAAGGAGGGAGACAGAATGAGAAATGGAAGTGTTCCGGAAGCAACAGGAAGGGATGGAATGTAGACCCCATGTGGGGAAGTAAACTTGAAATAAGAGAAGAGACAATTCTTTCACTAAGAAAGAAAAGAGGTGGGTTAGATATAAATACATATATTCAACTTTGGGAATAGGAATTCAAAAGAATGAATTCCTAATCATCTCTGTTTTTATTTGAATTAGGAGGGAAAGCCATCTTTAGGGACTGATGAGTTAGGAGTAGAACGGGAAGGAGGCACTTGGAGAGATTGGCGAGCACCTGGAATAGCCAGTGGGGAGGCGGCATCATGGGTGTGAGGAGCTGGTTCGTGGCCTAGGGAAGTGCCCTGTGCCTCCTTGCTCCTCAGTAAAAGTAGCAGGAAGAGCAGCCCCACTTCTCAGGGAAGCTGCAGAGGAAATTGTTTAATTTTACCTTGCCATGCAAGGAGAATTGCCAAGCCTTTAGGTCCCCATGTCTAGAAGAGGAATTTGTGAGATTAGAAAGGAGAAAGAAAATTTAAAAAGGGATACATCTTTTTCCATCAGTCCCTTTCTCCTCCTTCTCCTGTTTTCCCCTTTCCCTCTCCCTTCTCTTTCCCACCCTCTTCCTATTTCCCTTCTCTTTCCCACCCTCTTCTTCTCCCTCACTCTCCTTCCTTCTCTCTCCTCTCCCTCCTCTCTTTCCTTCTCTCTCCCTCCTTCCTTCCTCTCTCTTCTTCCTTCCTTCCTTCCCCCTTCTCTTCCCCTTCCTCTTCTCTCTGTTGCTCTCCCTTCCCTTTCCTTTCCTCTTTCCTTCATTCTTCCTCTTCCTTCCCCATTCCCCCTCCCTCTCTTTCTCTCTTTCTCCCTCTCTCCCCATCCCTATCCCTCCTCCTCCCAAGCATTTCCATGCCTTAGTTGACTTGGTAGGTAAACTCATGTGACACTGTGGCCTGTGATGAGATGCCAACATAACGCTTCAGCCCCCACAGACAAGAGATGGCAAAGGGGAGTACTTTGAAGGTGACCGTAGCGATATTCAGCAATGAGTATGTAGCATTTTTTCTAGGATGAGTTTGCAAACTTCATTGTCTGACCTCATATACACATGGGCCTACCTGCTTCTCAGCCTGTTGCCTAAAGATATGTGCTTAGTCTCAGAACTAGTATTATGCAATGAATATAAATCAGGTAAAAAGTGAAATCAGAAGAACTGCAAATAAAAGGGAAAAAAAAACCCAGCCATTCCATTCTCATTTTTACCACTTTTGTTCCTTAAAGACTTCTTAGATGTCCTTTGAGCTCATGAGTCCTGAGTGGTTCTTGAAATTGCCTCCTTTTCGTGCTCCTATAATGTTAAAAAAAAAAAAAAAAAAACCCACTCATTTCTAAAATGAAGTGCTATACCAACGTTATAAAAAGCAGGCTATTTTATGGAGTCAAAAAACGATTTTCTCTCCAGACAATAAACTTACCAGACCAATTTTCCCAAGTGACAATAAATGTACAGAAAAGATGATTTCCTTTTTCAATTTTAAAGTTAAGTGCATTTGCTAAAGAATAGTTTACATGATATGAAAATGCATGCTGCTTATAAAGTTCTGATTATTTCAGTTCATCATAACATTATGTAAAAAAGATAGATGCTACTATAATTCATCAACAGTGACCAATAAGTATTCAAACTTGGAGACTCAAGAAAGACAGATCTACTTGGAAATATCAGTAATTTTTTAAAAATTCTTTCATGTATGCAGCCAGGTAGGGCCATAATTCATATATTGGTACCAAGGGTCTTAATATGGCTTCCAGGTGCCAATCTGACCTTTCCAATTCAGGTAAGTCAAGCAGAATTTCTTGTTAAACAGTAGTAAAAAATGACTCCATCATATTTTTCTCTATACAGTTGATCCTTGAACAATTCAGGACGTAGGGGCGCTGACTCCTCCAAAAGTCAAAAATCTGCATATAACTTTTGACTCCCCTCCAAACCTAACCATTCATACCCTAACATTGGCCGGAAGCCTTATCAATAACATAAGTTATTGATTAACACATGTTTAGGGTGTTGCATAATATTATGTACTGTATTCTTGTAATAAAGTAAGCTACAGAAAATAAAATGTTGTTAAGAAAATCATAAGGAGTAGAAAATATACTTACTATTCACTAAGGGCAAGTGGTTTACCCTAAAGGTCTTCATCTTAAGTAGGCTGAGGAAAAGGAGGAACAGGGCTGGTTTGTTGTCTCAGAGGTAGGCGAGGTGGAAGAAAAATCCACATGTAAGTGGACCTGCACTGTTCAAACCCATATAGTGCAAGGGGCCATTGCCTACTTGTTTGCATAAATTATTTGGTACTTAGAAGAGCACTGAAAAGACAGTTTCATATAATTTCTCATTTTATAGGAGAGGAACCTGTCACTCAGTGTCCAAAGTTGAAGTGAGGGTCATGATTCGGAGCCATGGCTCAGTCACACACTCAGAGAAATAGAGGCAATCAAAGTTGGACACTTTGATGCAACCCAGATGTAGTGGTCAAGACAAGTGTCAACTAACACGATCCATAGATACCGACTGAGTGTCTGCTATGTGCCGGGCGTCCAGATATCACAATGGACAGAGCAGCACAAAATCCCTCCCTCACTGCTTTTCATGGGAATGGGTAGGGTAAGGAGAGACAGGTAGTAGGTAAAATAAAATAGATACACTACATGGTATGTTCAATGATGATGAGTGTGAAAAGGAAACAACAGGGTGGGAGAATAAGAGGTGCAGGTCGGTGCTGCTGCTTTCAGTGGGTCAGTCGGACATCCCTCTAAATGTGGCAGTTTTACAATAATCTGTAGCAAGGAAAGGAGATGAAAATTCAGGAACACTCTAAAGAATGATTATGAACGAGAATGAGGATGACATTCTACGACAGCTTCCTAAATGGTCTACAGCAGCCAGTGTGGGAGGAGGGCGAGCCGTGGTGGTGAGGCTCACAATGGTTGAGTGGCTTCTGGGGAGGAACCAAGCTGTGGATTGACTCCTGGCAGTGTCTTTGGTGATTGACTCGCTAGCAGTAAAAACAGGGAAGAACAAGCTGAGAAAATGTCCCCGTTTCCTTGGAGGACACGTTGCTCCTTCACTGTCCAGTCCAGGAAAAAGCTCTTGGACAAGTCCCTAGTTTATTTCTCTTCCTTTCTGTAAAGCACTTTGTGGTTTTGGGTCCTACTGTTCCTCTTGTCTTCTACTTCTGATTTCCGTATAATAGGGAAAGGAGAAAGGTGTGAGAAAAGACAAGTTGGCGAAAAGGAGAGTAAACCAGAGTTAGAAGTCAAAATCAATTACCCTTTCCCTCCTTCTACTCCTAACAATTTTGCTCATCAATTATCATAAAAGTTGCATTTTTCTTGTCTAATCGGTGCTGCCTTTCATTTTCCCTCATGTAAATTCAATTCTCTTTGAGAATTTTAGAAATCAAAGCTACCTTTCCGTGTGTGTCTACAAGATTGATTTCCCTGGGTGATTGATGAATTTAATCTTTAAATGATTAAGTCAAAAACATTTTGGCCAAACAAAGTTGCTTTTATTTAGTGAGTCATATCAATTGACTGAAATATTATAACTGAAATAGACAGTATGACCATGTTATGGTGGGCACACCCTACAAAGCAAAATAAAATGGAATTCAATAATTCATCTTTGGTCAAGTTGGACTAGATGGAAAGATGTCCCCAAATATTTCTATTATAATATATTTCTGCATGATATTGAAATACAGTTTTTCCCCTCTCCTCACCTCTAACAGGTGTATTCAATACTAGATTGCCTTCAGTGATACTGTCCCCATAAATCACCCCATCTGGGTTGCCTTTATACTTTATAAAGTACAATGATAAATATCTGATCTTAAAATTTTACAGATGTAGTCTCCTTTTGGTTGATCTTACTTTAAAAGTAAATTTATGTTTTATCTGGGGCTAAAAAATAACTCCTCTCAGTCAAAGATTTCCTAAGCCTTCCTAACACTTCAAATAGTTGCTGTACCAAAATAATAATAATAATAATAAAGTAAAACCCTTGCCTGATTCATAAATACCAGTAGATTTTAATTCTGGTTTTAAATTATGCATAGAATTGGAAATGATGCTTTTAAAATTTAGAGTTTGTGTAAGTATAAAAATAAACAGATTTATTAGGAAATCTATGTGGAAAGGTTATCAGCAGTCATTAGTCTATAGTCTTATCCAAAGGATAAATCCACTATACAAAATGACCCCTAGAATCAAGAAATGGGTTGTGAACGTGAAATGGGTTAGGGAAAGTGGCTGCAAGACTAGATTTGCGGATGATATAAGGGGCTTTTCTCTATGTGATGCCAAGGAATGGGTGCATGGACAGGCATGAGAATTTGCAGAGTACTATGGTCGAAATGTCTAAATCTTCCCCCCATTCAGATGTTGAAACCTGTGTCCCAGGGTGGTGGTATTAATATGCAAGGCCTTTTTTGTAAGTTTTCTATAAAAAGTTCTGAGGGAGCTCCTTAGCTGTTTTCCCTCCCACCATTAAAGGACATGTAGAAGATGCTACGAATGCGTATCAGGGACTCACCAGCCCCCAGATCTGCAGGTGCTTTGATCTTGGACTTCCCTGAACTATATGAGTGATAAATTTCCCAGTTTAGTTTGCTCTAGCAGCCCATGCTAACTAAGATACAGGGCTACACACAACATTGGTAGAAGATGTAGTAAGAGGTGAGACAATCTCTCTCATCCAGGCAGCAATTGAACACTGTCCTTGGATGAAATGATGTTATGTGAAACTTGTCAGATCGATACCTCTAAATTTACGATCACCAGTGTTACAGGAACCTTCAAAAGGGCTTGTCGATTCTGCTACTTTTTCCTAGCTGACTTACGATTCACGTTAACATGATGTCTGTTTCAATATTCCACAGTGTTGTAAACTTCTAGCCTTCCACCCTTTTTCCTCCCAGAAGATGATTGCTTCTTGTTTCACAAGGAAAGTATAAATCATCAGAGAGGAAGGGCTTTCAATTTCTGAGACCAAATTTGCCTACCTGCGAAATGGAGGTGGTGTGCTTCCATCCATTCAAGTCCAGTCTGTGCTCCATTTGCTCAAGGCCTTCTCTTCCTCTCACGTCAGGAATCTTGCACCTTACACCACCTCCTATCTTCTATGTCTTCAACTTGTCACTACCTGAGCCTTCTTATCTCAAGTAAATTTGTTTCCCTCTCCTTAAAAATACCCTTCCTCCACTTCAATCTCTTTTCATTCTTGCCCTTTATTCTTCTTCCTTTCCAAGTCAAACATCTTATGAGTTTTTCCTATTTATTGTCTCCACTCCCAAAATGACCATGCTGATGTCACCAACAAACTCAGCATCACAAAACAAAAGGATATTCTTTCATTATGATCTTAGTTGGCATGTCACCATATTCCCTGCCTTTGATATTCCTTAAAACAATATCTTGCTTCGACTTCACTGATGCCAGAAAGTTCTGATTTTGTTTGTCACCCTGGTCATTCCCAGGCAGTCTCCTTTGCTTTCTCTTCCTCTTCAACTCAATCCTCGAATGCTGGCATTTCCATACCCAGCTCAACCCCTCTTTCGTTCTCTTTCCAGGCAATGTCTTATCCTCCCATATCTCAAATTCAAGCGCCACCTCATTCATGTGTTCAGGACATCTAGCACAACATCTTTAAAACCAAATGAATTCTCTTTCTATTAAAACCTGTTCTTTTCTCAGGATTGTCCATCTCCATAGATGACACAGTCAGCTAACATTCTGCTCAATATGAGGTTCAGGATATCCTTCCCACCATCCACACTCAATGAATCACCGTCCTCTTACTTTTGCTTGGATCTCTCCAAATGTAACATTTTGTTCTAGATCAACAATGTCTTTTTCTTAGCTTTCTTTTATTCCCTCAACCTGTCCACTTTTTTTCTTCTCTCAACAGCTAGAGTTTTCTTTACAAATACAAACTTTTATCATGTCATTTCTTTTCTATAATATCCACCAATGGTTCCTCATTCCCGTTAGAATGGCCTTTGAAGTCCTTAAGATGGACTACAGATCTTGAAATTCTGTCACTTGTTTTAGTCTCTCCGACCTCATTTCTCACCATTCCCCCCTTATTTTCTGTGAAATAGTCACCCTGGACCCCTTCCATTTCACTTCCGCTGTGTTCCCTCATGTCACAGAGCCTTCACATACCTCTAACTCACCCCATGTAGGAAGCTTTTTACCTCCTTTTTCCCTAGCTTACTCATCCTCCATTTCTCCACTTACAGGTTGTTTCCTTTGAACGACATTATTTTCGCGTGATTTCCCTTTCATAATTCTTACCACAGTTGCCATGTTTAATTCCTTGTGAAATTATTTGTTTGAAGACCATATTGCTAGCACTATAAGGCCAGGCATTACCTGCCTTGCTTACAGCTGCATCATTAGTTTGTTGAATGCGTGAAGATACTCCAATCAAATGCTATTTTGTTATAACATCATGATCTATCTTATTATTCTAAAAAATCATTCTGAGAGCTAAAACAATAAAAATACTGCTCTTAAGTTCTTCCCAAGATGTAGACAAAGGAATTTCCAGAGCTCTTAAGAACTATTTGTAAAATCCATTTTCTAAGGCATGCATTTTTTTTTTTGTTCATTTGTCTGCTTCTTTACAATATTGTAAATATTGCAAACAGTAACAAAACTTATACCAGGCAAACAAAAATTCTGTGCTTCTAGAATTATAGAGGTCTTGTAAATAAACAAATGGGATCACCAAATAGTGGAGCTGAAAAAAATGTACATGTCAGAGATGTGAGCAGGGATCAGAACACAGTAAGGGATAGTGACACACCTAGGGACCAATTATAGAGTGGATTCATTGCCATCTCTAGGGTGGAAGGTAAAAGTGGAGGAAATGGTGTTATTGATGCTTGGTATGAAATACAGCCATGGAAGAGTGGCTCCTTCCCTGAAGTAGAGGAAAACCAGCACTGGCCAAGTGCAGTAAGATTGGACAGGACAAGCAGCCGGGTGTGTAACGCCCTCCCTTTCCCCCACATTACCGTCTTACAGTCTCTTTCCCATGCCTGACATTGGTCTAACCCAACAGGAAACTAGGGGATGACAGGGAAAGAGGATAGAACTTGGCTCAGTGAGGGAGCTGAGGGTCCATTCAGCACTCCTCCTTTTTTCCATAATATTGAGTAAAGATGGACTCCTTTTTTTTTTTTTATTAAATCATAGCTGTGCACATCGATATGATCATGGGGCATCATACACAAGTCATGGAAAAAGCCCAAGTGCCCATCGATCCACGAATGGATTAATAAATTGTGGTATATGTACACCATGGAATATTATGCAGCCTTAAAGACAGATGGAGACTTTACCTCTTTCATGTTACATGGATGGAGCTGGAACATATTCTTCTTAGTAAAGTATCTGAAGAATGGAAGAGAAAGTACCCAATGTACTCAGCCCTGCTGTGAAACTAGTTTAGGGCTTTCACATGAAAGCTATAACCCAGTTGCGACCTGATAATGGGGGGAAGAGGGAGGGGAAAGGGCGGGAGGGGGAAGGTGGGTAGAGGGAGGGGGACTGGTGGGATCACACCTGTGGCGCATCTTGCAAGGATATATGTGAAACTTAGTAAATGTAGAATGTAAATGTCTTGGCACAACAACTAAAAAAACGCCAGGAAGGCTATGTAGACCGGTATGATGAAAATGTGTCAAACAGTTTATGAAACTAGTGTATGATGCCCCATGATCATATTGATGTGCACAGCTATGATTTAATAAAAAAAAAAAGAAAAGAAAAGCTATTTATGAACAAAGGGGACAAAAAGAAGAATTTGAGTGCAGACAATCTTGGTATTAAGTGTAAGGATAATGAATTTAATTTAATTTTTAATTAAAAACTTAGTCAATACAGTGTTCCCTGAGCTCAGTACAGGTGGCTCTAGGCCTATTCACCAAAAATCAAGTTATAGAAAAAACAATTTGCCAAATTCTGAAGATTTTCAGATGAGTTTCTCACACCAGTTCTGGGATAGTTCATTTTAGCCATGTTGGGATCGGAAAGAGAGAGAGAAAAAAAAAAAACAAGGACAGATTTGATAAAAGAAATGAGTATTCAGAAATGGAAAAACTGGCAAATTTCATTTATGTTAGATACCTGGCAAATGCTCTGTTTATAATATCAGATGCATACCAAGTTGGTATTTAATCAAGCAGAACAACAAATCTATCATATAGACTATTATAAAATAAATAAATAAAAATCCTCAATAATTTAGAAATTGTTTTTTGATTAATTATACTGTTAAGCAATGTGCCAGATGCTTCAAACGCTGTTTCCTTCCAATGTCTTGTGCAGACTCATTTAAAGAGTGGGAAAAGGGGGCTTCTCTCACTTGGGACTCCTCTCAGTAGTAAAATCATCAACTTCCACTTTTGCCATCCCTTTTCCCCTTGTCATGATCTGCCTTGGGAAGCCTCATCACTTTTCCCTAGTCCTCCCATTGACTACCCAGAAGATGGTCACAGACTTATCTAGGGCTTACATTTCCATTGTCAAATCTATCATAGGCCCAGGTTAGAAATCATAAACTCAATGTGTTGAGTGTTAGAATTAACAGCTTATCTCCTTATTTGGTTTGTTGGTGTCTATCTTTTCTATGCCTAATGGGTTGGTTGAATGGCTTGATAACAAAAGAGTGAACATAAGAGGAAAGAATTAAGCACTTTAGAAGTTCTTAGAAGTGAAAAATTGCTTCTGATTGTGTCAAATAGTGATAACTTTGTGGAGAAAGTAGCATTGAACTGGCTCTTGGGAGATGCACATGATGTCAGCAGATAGTGGTCACAAAGGTAAGGGGAGCTATTCCAAATGAGGGAGTGAGAGCTATAAGCAAAGGCTTATAGTTAGAGGCAAGAGCAGATGGTGTGTGTTTTAGAAATAGCACATAGTTCAGCTTACCTGGATCAGGAGATATATGAATGGGACAAGAAAAGGCTGAAAATAGTTTTGTGTTTGGAGCAGAGGGAGATCATGCGGAGAGTATAGCAAGATATGGCAAGAAATTTAGATTTTTACCTACTAGAGATGAAGAGCCCTTGGAGACTTGTGACCAGGGAAGAATCAGAAATAGATCTGTGATTTTAAAAAGATTTATATAGAAAAGGTGTGCAGGCATGGAAGGGAGGGATCAGCAATGGAGTCCTTTGCAGTAAACCAGATCAGATATCATGAAGACATGAACACTATAGTAACAGCAGTGGAGATTTTAAAGGGAAGATTAATTATGGTGTAAGTGGCTTCTAAAAGATATGATGACTAATTTAATACAGGCAGCAAAAAAGAGGGAACCAAAAAAAAGAAATTTTGTGTGACTGAGAGGGTCATTAACAGAATGGAGAGGTCAGAAGGAGCAGATTACAGCGGTGAAGGGCAAGTGGTGGAAATGGGCACTAAGGAGAGTCAAGAGTTTGGTTTTCAATATTTTTGAAGATATTTCTATTTATAAAATATACTGAAGTAGATGCTCATACTAGGAAAAAAATTAAAGGAAGAATACATACATATAAACATATATGCACATTTTTATAAAGCATAGATTCAGATGACATATCACAACTCAGACCTGTTAGAAATAAACTTGTCTAAAGCTAGACAGAATACAGCTTCATGTAACATATACATGCTCATACATATAACACCATACATTATATATGTATGTATATATGTATGCAGAAGCCAAATATATATTGATTCTATATGAAATTGCTAAATATTAAAAACTTTTAATTAATATTCAACTCATTAATTAAATAAATAATACTAAATAATACTAGATGGTTCAAAATACTATGAAAGATATTTTTTAAAGCACTGGAATGAGTTCTTTCTGCTTTTCTTAAATTTCTGCTTATTATGACAATAAAAAAGTTATCAAAATATTTCTTAAGAATTTAGAATTTCTTTTTTTTTTTTTTTTTTTTGCAGTTTTTGACTGAAGCTGGGTTTAAACCCACCCTCTCCGGCATATGGGGCCAGCGCCCTACTCCTTTGAGCCACAGGCGATGTCCAAGAATTTATAATTTTTATACTGAAAATAACCCTATGAATTAGATACATAAATTACTTACATTTTGTGAGGAAGAAAGTGAGGGAGAAAGGGGTTAAAACACTTATTCTCAGCCATAGCCAAGGGTACCCAGGAATTTCCTCACTGTTTGGGGGGCATTTCTAATGATTCAATTATGAATTAATACATTATAAGTGTTCATTAGTTTATAAGGGTAGTGACTTCCACAGTTGGTGCATTTTATAGTTTCTGTTAAATAGAGATGTACAATCTTTACTGAATTTTCATTTTGCACTGACATAGAGCTCTACAAATGCAAAAAAAAAAAGGAGAAAAGTATCACGGGAAAATTAAAACAGATGGTGTTTAAAAACATTTGTAAAAATAATGGCAGAATATTGCTGATATTTGTCCCTATGTAGACTTAATCACACTTTCAGTTTTTATTAAAAGTAAGGGTAGCTAAAATAAAGCCACCAGCAAATGTACCTTTAGATATAGATTAATAAAGCTGTGGCTTTAATATTTTCAGTTTTAGAATTTGGCCTTAAGCCAGCTGTATAATTCTAAATAAGAGGATTTTAAAAGAAGGCATCTAATTTCTTATAGCTTTAGGCTTCTTTAGCTTAGGTTATCCAGAAACAAACAGTTTTGCACTTGTTTAACTATACAGTTCCCTAGAAGTTAAGTGTTCTTGGGAAAGTCATTAGAAAGGCTTTTATAGTAAAGCTATTTCCTAGGAACCAACATATACACATCACATTTCTTCCTTTGCTTGAGTTTTAGTTGCTAGGAAATTCATAATGGATCTGCCTTATCATTCTTTCCTACATAGGATATTACTCATGTTTTCCTCAATGGATCGCCCACATGCAGACAGCTCAGCAGTTTACAATGACCAAATCTATAACTGTGAGGTTAGGGAATCCTTTACATATGGTTAAGAAAAGACGCTCTAAATCAGAATTACCTATTGCCCAAATATTCGCTACTGAAATTTATGGCTATTAATCACCAACCAGATGAATATTAGGAAGATTAGCAATCCTGTTAAGACAGAATCACATACATCAAAGGTTATCACAGAATTAGTAATCTGTGTAATAGGTGGAATAAACACAAGGAATGAAACTGGAAAACTATAAATTAATTCCACCACAAACTATTGTTTTGAAGAAATTCCTAATATTTTATCTACAAAATAGGAAGAAGTAAAACTGTTCGACTTCTGTAAAAAAGCAAATAAAAGTAATACTTAAACTAAAAATAGTCTGGGCATTAAAAATGTCTGTAAATCAATCTACAGATTTAATGCAATCCCCATTAAAATACCAAAATTATACTCTGAAGAAAGGAAAAAAAATACCTTTCCATTTTGTAAGAACCAGGAAAAAACTCAGATAGCCAAAGCTATTCTTAGTCATAAAATCAAAGTCAAAGGCATCATTCTATCAGACTTCAGGTTATATTACAAGTCCACAGTGATCCAAACAGCACTGTATTGGCACAAAAATAGAGACATAGATATATGGAAGAGAATGGAAAACTTAGAGATGAAACCAGCATCTTATCACCATCTGATCTTCAGTAAACTGAAGAAAAAGAATATACTGGGAAAAAGAATCCCTAGTGCTCAGAGAACTGGATAACACTGACACTGGACCTGGACCTTTCAGCACTTAACAAAAATTGACTCACTTTGATAAATGATTTAAATCTAAGACATGAAATGATAAAAGTCCGAGAACAAAGTGTGGGAAAACTCTTGATGATGTCAGCCTGGGGAAAGATTTTATGAAGAAGACTTCATTGGCAATCACAACAACACAAATAAACAAATGGGACTTAAGCTGAAAAGCTTCTGCACAGCTAAGGACACAACTAAAGCAAATACACAACCTTCAGAATGGGAAAATATATTTGCATGTTTTTTGCATGTTATGAATATGACAAAGGGTTGACAACTAGAATCTACAGAGAACTCAAACTAATTAAGAGAAAAGAGCAAACAATCTCATTTATTACTGGGAAAGAGACAGGAATAACATCTTCTTTGAAGAAGACAGACAAATGACCAATAAACACATGAAAAATGCTCATCATCTCTACTCATCAGAGAACTGCAAATCAAAACCACCCTGAGATAGCACCTAACCCCAGTGAGAATAGCCCAGCTCACAAAGTCTCAAACCTGAAGATGCTGGTAGTTGTGGAGAAAAGGGAACACTTTTACACTGTTGGGACTTCAAGCTAATACAGTCTCTTTGGAAAAATGTATAAAGAATCCTCAAAGAACTCAAAATAAGCCTTCCATTGGATCCTGCAATCCCATTACTGGGCATCTACCCAGAAGAAAAAGAAATTATTTTACCATAAGAACATTTTTACTAGATTGTTTATCGCAGCTCAGTTTACAATTGCCAAGATGTGGAAACAACCTAAATGCCCACCAACCCAGGTATAGATTAATAAACTGTGATATATATACCATGGAATACTATTCAGGCATGAAAAGATGGAGACTTTACATCTTTTGTATTAACCTGGATGGATTTGAAACATATTCTTCTTAGTAAAGTATCACAAGAATGGAAAAGTATCCAATGTACTCGATAAAAAAAAAAAAAAAATTGAAGCCAGTAGATGAACTATACACATCCACAGAAGAGAAAAACTCAATTTGATTCAAGTTCGGGGAGGGAGAGGACAGTGGGGAAGAGGGGAGCAGAGAGGAGGATTGGTATGCTCCCACTTAATGGGTACAGGGTAAGGGGCACACCTCCTGGTGAGGGACACAACGACAACAGGTAATTTACCTAATAAATGCAAACATTGTAACCTAATTGTACCCTCATATTAACCTGAAAAAAATTTTAAAAATCTATAAAATAGATCTACTATATATCTTCAAAATAGCGAAGATGGTCATATTTATAATTTTTTATATTAAATATTGATTAAAAGTGAGAAAGTCAATTATCCAGATAGTTCACAAAATATAGGGAAAAATCAGTATATTGATTTGATGCAGTTTTCAGGCAGATTTTTCTCCAGTTCTGCTTCTTCGACATCTTTCAGATGCATCACGCGCTTCCCACATGTCCAAAATGAATTCCTAATTATTTGTCCACAGAGGTTTCTTCAAAGTCTTCCCAGTCTCACAAATGGCACCCCAATTAGAAAACTGGACTTCCCTCGATGCCTCCCATGTAGTTCACTAGTTAATGGGATCAGATAGCTCAAACTCATTCATTTTTTTCTACCTCCTCCAAGTAACCCCTAACTGCTCTCTGCTCACACTCTTGCCCCCTTCAATTCATTTTTTTCATAGTAGCAACAATGATTTCCCCAGATGACAAATTTATCATGTTTCTCTTGTACTTAAAATTTTGCAGTAATTTCCATTGCATTTATATGTAATCACAAATCTAAAGCTCAGTATGGTCTGGCCCCTGCTTACCTCGGTCTTATGTTATCACCCATGTCTTTCATTGTCCTGTCTTTAGACTCCTAGAAAATATCAAGATCTTACCTACAGTAGAGCTTTCATGCACACATACTTTTACTTTTGTCTTTAACTCGCTCTTCCAACACTTTACTTGTTAAACTTCTGTTTCAGTTTATATTTCAAGGCTTAGCTTAAATGGCACTTGCTTATAGAAGTCTCTTTTTACCCATTATTTAATTGGCTCCCTCGTAACAATTTTTTACATTTATGCATAGCACTTTCCCCAGTTTATATTATCACCACCAGACTGTAATGTACTTGAGAGCAACAACTATTTCTGTTTTCTTTGTGAATCCTGTCAGCTGACTCTGTGCCAGGTACACAATAAATACTTAACAAATGTATGGTGAATAATAGAAGAACTAAATTAACGTATATGAAGATAGCTCAGTATTATATATACATAATTGAATTGACTTGACTCAGTTTGTTTACTTAGTATACAGTACTCATGTGCTCAAAGAAAGGCAGAAAAGAATTTAAATTTTAAATTCTGTGGATTATTTTGGCTCTCCTGCTCCTTCTTCCCTCACTGTAATCATGGCTCAAGCTCCATTACAGTCTGATTTTCAGTCTGCTTTGTATAAAAGTTAATTGACTTTACATGTATCTTTCTTATTAGGACTTTTTTTTTTGGAGACTGAGTCTTACTTGGTCACCCTCAGTAGAGTCTAGTGGTGACTGTAGCTCACAGCAACCTCAAACTCTTGAGCTCAAGTAATCCTCTTGTCTCAGCCTCCCAAGTAGCCGGGACTACAGGTGCCTGCCACAACACCTGGCTATTTTTAGACACAGGGTTGCCCTTTAGCTTAGGCTGGTCTCAAACCTGTGAGCTCAAGAAATCCACCTGCTTTGGCCTCCTAGAGTGCTGGGATTACAGGCATAAGCCACTGTGCCTGCCTATTAGGACTTTTTGAGGACAGAAATTTCTTGTGATTCATCTTCATCCTCCAGGGTGCATAGAAGTTTCCATGGTCTGAGTTAAATGTTGGCAGGAATTTTTTTTACATACCTTATAATTCAAAAATAAAGACACACAAGGTGCTAAGTGAAGTTACAATTACAAGGTATCATTAGATTTTGTACAGAATCCAATTTAATTATTCAGTTTACTCTGGTTCAGCACTTTGTGTTTAAGCACTGGGAAAGGCATTAGAAACTTAAACTATGACTAAAATGTTTTTTTTTTTTCCTTGTAAATCAATAAGCTTTATATGGAGAAGCAAATCCCCATCAGTGACCTCTGGATAATGACTGTACAAAAAACTCTCATTGACTCAGCATAATCCCAACAGGCATAAACAAGTTTACACAGGAATTCGGCAGGAGCCTGCTCTTAGGAATGCAAAGTTATTAGCAACAATTTTCTTTGTTTTCATAGAACAAACCTGCATGCAAACCATCTCCCTACACTGTGCCCTTTCCCTGGGTTATTGTCCTCCTATACCTGGTCGGTTAATGCTCACTTCTCCCCTGCTCCCCCTCTCAGTCCTGTGGCATTCCTGCTCACTTCCAAGCTCAGGGGAGAAAACAGTTCAGACTAGAGTAAACCAGCTGGACGAGGTCCTAGCACCAAAAATAAATATCCCCTAACTGTGTTCCCGATAAAATTAAGTTTTAGTCATTATAGCAGCTCTGAGCAGCTGGAGGTCATCTAGTGACTCAGCTAACAGGAGGCCTATAAATAAATGGATGGTATTACTTTGTTGAGTGCTTAAAATTAGGATTTGTCTTAGGGCTGTGCTGAATAATTGCTTTTAATTTAATTGTAGAAATAGCTACATATTATTTGTAAGTAGCATATATTTTAATAGAAATAATAGGTATGGCCATTTTGTTTGGCTCTAATGCAACTTGCAAATGTGATTTTAGTAAGCACGTACGGTAAAAAGAATTTTTTTCATGCCACTAGAGATAGTATGACTATGCTTTCCTTGTTTTACTTTTTACCAGATTTAATTCTGTGATTTTAGTGCAGTTGTATTTAACCCATGAGGGTTCTATGAGTATTTTCATTACATCCCCAAACAACTGTTACAAATCCTAAAACTCTATGTAGTAAATAATGCTACAAATAACTTGCACATATAGGTAATATTTGTTGAGCAAGTATTATGCCTGAGTATTTACCAGGCCCTGTCTTAAATATTTTATGTGAATCAACTCATCTAATCCTCATAAGATTAGTGGCAGCAGGTACTATTCTCATTTGCATTTTGTAGATGAGAAAATTAAAGTAATTTGCCCAAGGTCAAACAGCTGACGAGCTTCAGAGCCACAGTTCTGATCCAGGTACTTTGGCTCTAGAGTCTCTTAACTCAGGCTGTACCTCTCATCATATGCCAGCTACTAGTTAACGCTTAATCTTTAGAAACCCTATGGACATGTGTTACCATTATGGTCCTCATTTATTAATGAGGGGATTGGTCCAACCAAGATCACTCTGCTATATGTGGCCAAACTGGGCTTTCAAACTCAGTCCTGTCGGAACACTGTATTTAAGATCTCAGACTCTTGGGGCTGAGGTCTTACATACCACTCTCTACTACTTTCCATGGAGGATTGTATGCTTATCTTTTAAAATTTCAGATAGCATTAGAAATTAAATGGATTTTTAAAAAAGAGAAATTATTTATTCAAATAGTACAGTTATAGTTTTCTATAATACTGAATCATTCTTGAAAGAATCAATAGATTTTTCTAAAATATTTCAAATACTATTAAGCTGATATTAAATGCTATCATTCTGAAGGACAGAATGAAACTCAAAGGATTATTCTTAAAAATTAGTATGATGATAATTCATTTCACTGTTTGTGATTCCTTAGACTAACTCTAATAACCTAAACAGACTTGTGAACATTTCAAATAAGTTTTTTTTTTTTTTTTTTTTTTTTACCTTACTTTGGCTGTTGCAAGCATAGAACATTACTTATCTTAAATACAGTTTTATTTACTTGGGTACAACACATAAGAATATCACAACATTTTAAACAAGTTGTAGCAGAGTTATAAAAATATAATTGTTACATTGATGTAGATAATTTTACTACTATTTATGGTACTGTTTTGCTAAATGAGAAGATTTACCATTTATATCTGAAAAATTTGTATTAATATACTACCCAAAATGTGATGATCTAGGAAGAATAAAATTTTACAGAAAAATCTAATGGTTGTTATTATTGTGTATAAAGACATTCTCACATAAATCTAGCTTTTTCTTATTTGAGTTCATATTTAGAGTATCGATTTTCATTATTTACTCTAAAAGCCACTACTGTAGAATTTCAAGTCTCTTAGTAAGCCCTGAATGTCAGAGGATGAAAGAGCGTACATTGTAGGTGGGTTGTGGCATAAACTTCAGCCAAATGATTTGCCACTTGTGTCTTATCAAGAGTAACTTATGTTTTTATTACCTTTAGGGCCTTTGAACAGTTTGATTTCCACAACAGTCTCCAAAATCGGTCGTCTTCTGCGCACATACAGCCGAACAATAGACCCCGCTTCCTTGAGGGCTTCCACAGCTTTACTGTGGGAAACTTCTGACACGTCGACCTCATTCACCCGTAAGATACAATCATTGACCCTGAAAGGAAGGAAAGAGGCAAGATTCAGGAGCAGCTAGAAGATTTCTTTGAGAATACCATTTGATTAACTTTGAGATCTGGGGAAGTAAACAGCATAAGAAATGTTAAAATTTGTTTGTTTGTTTTTTTTTTTTTAATTAATTAATTAATTAATTTTTTTTTTTTTACTTGGATGCAATGCTATTTAATTTTTTTTTTTTTTAATTATTTTTTTATTGTGGAGAAGGGGCAGGGAAAGAAGGCGGGGGAAGAGGTGAGTGACAGGGTCGGGCCAGTGGCATGGTACCACATTGGCTGTATCTAGGTAGAGGCAGTTTCAGGCCGGGCCTTGCTGAGTCGTTGCT
>CAUYPK010003962.1:0-14527 GCA_963574355.1 Loris lydekkerianus | reverse complement strand
AGTCTGGTAAAATTTTGGGTATCGAGTTTTTTGAATGTCCAGTAGACATTTTTAATTCTTTCACCACTATTGAAGTTGAAGTTTGATCAAAAGTTTCTGAGTGAGTTTACTTTTGTGGTAGAGGATTGGGCTGGTCATTATGGAGGATAGATCTGAGAATATCCTGAAGAGCTGATTTGGTTATGGCAAATTTCTTCAATATATGAATGTCATTAAAGTATTTAATTTCTCCATCATAAATGAATCTCTGTTTAGCTGGATACAGGATCTAGGGTTGAAAGTTATTTTGTTTTAGGAGATTAAAAGTCAATGACCACCCTCTTCTGGCTTGAAAGGTTTCAGCAGAGAGATCTGCAGTCATTCTAATATTCTTCCCTTTGTAGGTAATGGATTTCTTACATCTGGCTGCTTTCAGAATTTTCTCCATCATATTAACTTTAGTGAAGTTAATTATGATGTGCCAGGGGGGTGTCTTATTTGGGTTGAGTTATGCTGGGGTTCTGAAACTGTCTGCCATCTGAATTTCAGAATCTCTTGGCATGTTTGGAAAATTCTTTCATAATTTCATGGAGAATGGCCTCTGTGCCCAGCGAGGCCACTTCATCACTTTCAGGGATTCCAATGAGGCAGATATTACCCTTCTTTAAATTATCTCAGAGCTCTCTGAGAGAATGATCCATTTTTGCTCTCCATTTCTCTTCCTCTTTGAGAGTTTGGGAGCATTCAAAGGCTTTATCTTCAATGTCAGAAATCCTTTCTTCTGCTTGTTCCACTCTGTTACTGGATTCTACTGTATTTTTAGATCTGTGAGGGATGCAAATTCTTGCTTCAGTGCATCAAAATCTTTCGTGGTTTTGTCTTTAAGTTTTTTACATTCTTGTGACAACTTTTGAATTTCTCCTCAAATTTCTAATTCCGACTTTTGATTTGCTGCTTTAATTTCTAATTCCAAATTTTCCTCCATTTTATTAATCTTGCTTGCAATCCAAATTCTGAATTTGATTTCTGACATCTCAGCCAGCTGTTTATGAAAGGGATCTTCAGTTACATCTGCCATATCTTTCCTTGGGGGGGGGGGGATGATCTATTCTGGTTATCCATGTTACCAGAGTTTTTCCAGAGCCTGCGCCTCAGGCCCTGTTTTTGCTCCTGCAGGTTTCTATTCGGTTACCTGTCCTCCTTTGTCTATAGGCTAACGATCCCCTAAGGGCCGGGTGCTTCTTAGGCTCAGTAAAGTGGTCCTCTGGGTCAGCACCACCTTGGAAACTTCCCGACTCTGTGAGTGTGTTTCTAGTCCCTGTGCTCCACCCAGGTAGGTACCGCCTCAGGCAAACCCTTTACTCACGGGGCCTGTGTTTCCATCCCAGGTCTGTTTCATGGTGGTTGCCACCTGAGTAGATGGCCGGCCTCCTCTGGTTGCCCAGGGAGACAGGGGGTGTGGCTTCAGAATATCTGGGAGTGAGCCCTATTTTTGCTAAAAGACGGCTGCTGCTCTGCACCTCAGGGTACTGCTGCTCCGGTGTGGTTCCCTCTCAGCTGACTATTCTCTCCTCACCCCCATGCCCCAGAGTCAGCATTGACCAGCTACAGTTTAGGCACTGTCCACACCCCTTGAGAAATCACCCAAGAATCTGGACTCCTGGGGGACAGACCTCCAGACTTCAGAGTGAGAGTGGAGGGAAGTGCTGGGAGCTTAGAGTTGCAGGTAGAGAATATATATACAGTTTTATACAGCTTTATGCTTGGCAGAAGAATGCTGTGGCACCCTAGTAGGGGAGGTAGGTCCAGTTTTTACAGGGTCTCTCCTGTGAAGTGTAGTGGGAGGCCCTTTTAACTCTGCTTGTTTGTTTGTGGGGCACTCTGAGCCATTCTTATGGGGGAGGGGACGCCCATCTGCTTGGTGATGGATTTTGTACCTTTTGTTTGTATCCTTCGGGTCACAGCTCACCTCAGCTGGGTTGATGTGCGTTTTTCAACCTTTTCTCTTGGTGCAACTCAAATCTACCAGGTTACTTGCTAAATTTCTATTCTTTAACTCTCCTTCTGGACGGGAGCATCTGTGGAAAGCTGGCTTCAGTCAGCCATCTTGTTTCTACCCCCCACAGCTATGATTTAACATTAAAAATAAATAAATAAATATTTTAAAAAGATAATAAAAGTTGATCTGATGGTTTGAGAAAAAATAAAATAAATAAAATTGTATGTTGCTTTGGGTAAAATATAAATAAATAAAATAAAACAAAATGATGATAACCAAAAACTTACAGAGTGGTTGTGAACAGTCAACTCTCATACACAACCTATTCTTTGCCAAAAATAAAGACAGAGATGCAATGAGCTTTCCCTGGCTGGAGTGGAGTGAGTGAAATGAGCATCGACTGATTGTGCCAATCTCAATTCCAGTTCATGAAGAAATTTAGTCCAATTCTCCAAGCCCTGGATTCCTCACCTGTGAAATGTAATTGCAAATACCCACTGTTTAGGGTTCTTGTAAGGAGTAGAGATGCTGCCACAGCACCGTATAATGATGTAAAAAATTTCATTTTGAAGTCAAGAAATCAAAGCACTTACTAAATTCAAGGAAGTTAGTTCCCTCTCTATTCCCCTTCTCTATCAGCCCTCTATCTTGGTCTCATGGAGAATTCTAGGCCTCTGTAGGGATAAGGAAGATCACTGCTAAGTTTTGGAGAAGAAAGAAAGAGGTGAACAATTGCAGAGATAGTAGATAGAGAGGTTCAGGGGCCCTGGTATGAGAGCAAATGATCAAAGGCAAATGGTGCTGAGCTTGTGATTGGCCATCAGTAGGCAGAGTGGTTTGTTTTTTCTGCATAGTGTGTGGCCACTTCAAACAAGTGACTTTGTATTATTTTCACTGTAGGCATTTAAGATTCAATACCTATGCATAATTTCTGTCCTTGCTAGTAAATATTGTATTTTACCTTTGAAAGTGTATGATTGATTTTTTGTTTCTTTATTTGTTTTTCATTTCTTGTCAAGCAAAAAGCTGCTAAGGTCCATAGTTGTTTGATATTAGGTTTCCCTAACACTGCACCAGGAGCCAGGTGGGAGTGGGGAGCCAGGGAGGGGATGTAACAGGGAAGGAGACTGATGTTTACTTAATGCCTATGACATGTGAGATGCTGTATCAAGTACTATCTATTGACTTGATCTTCCACATCTTCAAAGTAGAGCTGATAAAATTACTAACATGTACTATTACACTATGTGCCACATCCTGGTCTAAATGCCTTAACTTGCTTAGAGATTAGTACATCTTAACTTTTTGTTTCCCCCGAATCAACACCTGAGACAAGAATTTGTG
Source organism: Loris lydekkerianus (assembly GCA_963574355.1). Taxonomy (NCBI): domain Eukaryota; kingdom Metazoa; phylum Chordata; class Mammalia; order Primates; family Lorisidae; genus Loris; species Loris lydekkerianus. The sequence continues at coordinate 11,205 of CAUYPK010003962.1, read as the reverse complement.
TGCAGGAAGTGGCTTTAGGGAAGTGAGCATGGAGGGATGAATGAGAATGTGATGTAAGCAACGTGCTGGAGGGAGAAAGCCCAATGATCATTATATCACTGCCATGCTCAGGCCTACTAGGTATCCTCATATGAACCTGGTAAGATACTCTTCAGAATTATTCCACCAGAGGATAGGGAAAATGGAATATTTATCCAAGACTCCCATCCCATTGCTTGAGGTTTGCCTTCAGAGGCATCATTCTAGAGTCCAGGCCTGTGCAGTGGAGCAAGATTCCTTAAGCCAGAAGAAAGCTCTCAGGCTTCTCGAAAAGAGAGGTCAGGTATGTTGGATGAGCAACTGTCAACACCAGCAGCCACCTGCATGCAAACCCGGGTGTGGGCAGACCATCTGTGCCTGGGAAGCAACCAATTTAGTTCCCTTTTTTGACTGGAAGAAAATAGAAGCAAAGAGAGTTGAAGTAACTTGCTGAAGATCCCATAGTTTAAAAAAGTGGCAGAGCTGGGATTTCTACTCAGCATCCTAACTCTGCTTTCTTAACTGTTTTACTTCTCAGAGGAGTATGACCATAGAGGTGCTTAGAAACAGACCCAAAGTCTCAGAGTTACCAATGTAGTTCATACATGACAAACTTGTATTTCAAATCATGATTAACAGATCTAAATGCCTGAACTCTGCAATGCAACCTGCTATCTCCCAAAGACACAACTCCAAAGAGTAACTTTGTCACATCCAGGACCTCCCCTTACCCAGAAGCAGCTTTCTCTAAAAGCCCATCGATTATATCAAAACACCCTTTCCTAATGGACAGTGGCCTATATTTAGCCATCACCTAGGCACTTTCACTGTGCTTCTTTATGGTCTGGGAGCTCTAATAACTGAAACACAATACCATCAACTTACAGTAAACACATAACCCCTCTTGATGATTGAAAATCTCTGCTGTTGGCTTTCTCTTTGAGTGGCTACCTTAATAAACAAGCAATTACTGGGAAATGAATGGATAAACGATGTATTTCTTTGAGGGACTAATAAATCTTTGGCTCCACTTTCTCAATTTTTTCTTCTACTTTATTACTCCCATTGGCCTGAGTCCACAGCTAACCATGTGAGGGAAATAATGAATCAATTGATCAATTAGAGAATCAGTGGCCCTGTTTTAACATTCTGCATTAGGCAGGAACTAATTGCTTGATTCCAGATGTTTTTTAAAAACATCTCAGCAATCAATAAGGTCTGTGACTATGTTTGAAATAGATAAGCAGCTTAGAGTGGGTCAAAGGAAGCCCTCCATGTCCCGGTCACGGTAGCCCCAGGTTCCTCCAGCCTTGCATTGGGGAGGTTTTTCTTCCTTCATAGATGTTTTCTAATGGTTCTTTGGTTACCAGGCCTGCAACCAATGTCTCTTGTGGACTCTCTAATGCCTGGATGAAGCAGCAGAGTCTAAGGAACCTTCCAGGCTTATGGAGTTTGTGAGGAGATGGAAGAGCAGAGAGACATCTGGGGCTCTTTGCACTTGAGCAAAGGTTGAAAACAGAATAATGTAAGCAGAGGCGGGTGTTTTCTCCATCCAAGAGAAAGCAGCAATCAATAACTGATGATGCTTTCATGGAGCATGATGAAGCGTTTTCCAGAATGTTTTAAGAAGACCTCCAAAGCACACACGGGAGGCCCATTGCCTCCAGCGGGCCCTGTTCCTGTCTCCCCCCACATCTTCTCACCCTGGAGTCACCTGCTTTAATGGAATCCTCCTCATTTTCAGATACTAATGTCTAGAACAGCCTAGTGGATTTCACCCTGCTTAAAACTCCATAGGGGATACCCACCAGAGACAGGAAGTCTGCACAAACAGAAAAGATCTGTTTTTCTCTCTTTGCAGAGTCCTGCATAAACCAGGACTGATGCTGTTTCCCCAGCCAAGTGTGCCCTACACTCTGTGTGCCCAAATGCTCAGAAATCAGCAGGAAGGGGGAATAAATGACTTTATATTTGAAACTTAGAGAAAAGGATGGCACCATCATGTCCTGCTAAATCACCTTGGAGAGAAGGAAGAGATGGGATTTCCCTCTAAGGACTCATAGCTGTGGTTCCGTAGAGTCTGAGTGGCCAAACGCTTCAATGACTAAATGCTCCCATCTTTTAAAACCCTAATTCTTATTTCCATGCACATGCTCTGGGTAATAAAGTCTGAATGAGAAATTAAAATAAAATCATGATCTATAAGCAGATTTACCATTGTAAATTGAGCTTGTTTCAATTCCTTCCACAAGAGAGCCATCCCCTGTGGAAGGAACAGTCACTGAATGACATCTCACAATCTGACACCTCTTTAAACCATGAAATATTTTGGGAGTGAGGTCCATAGAGCCACTTTTGGCTACAAAGAGAGAAAATCTCTCTACTCTTCAAAGAAACAACTTGTTTTGGTCTCAGCAGGTCTCCCTCTCATAGACAACTCTTTACCCACCATCGCCAGCCTCACCCAGCATCCCAGCCTTGGCTTTTACAGTTTCTATGCAGGGTCCTTTCCACTCAGAGACTTTGCATGAGAAAACTCAGGCATGTCAGGGGAGCAGCACTCTACGCAGAGATAAGAATTCCAACAGCTACCATTTATTGCCAAGAAGCAGCAGGAAGGTTATACAAACATGACTGTACTTAATCATCCCAACAATCCTTGGAGGCAGGTACTATAGACCACAATTAATAGACAAACAAAATTTCTAGCCCAAGTTGGCATGACTCCAGTGGCCCTGCTGTAACCATCCCACTGTACCGCAGACATCATGAAGGTTTCCAGGAGGAGGGCCATGCGGAGATGCAGAATAAGGACACTGACTTCAGCACACACTATTGTCACCACATGCCTAGGACTGTTCCTCCTGAGACAGTCCCTGCCATCAGACAGCAAATGTGAGCTCCATCTCTCAAAACCCACTGCTCCAGAATATGTTTGCATTCACCATGTATGTCATCCCCAGAAATCTTGTCATCTGTGGATGGGTCTGGCTGCATGGTTCACACATTTCCTTTCTAACTGTTGCTCCAGAGCAGACATGTAGCACCTCTTAGCAGGGAGATGACTCTGGGTCCTTCCTTCAGGGATCAGAGGTCCTGTCACTAATGAGGAAAATTAGCTCACAAGCTTCCCCAGCTTTTTTCAAAACACAGGGACATGTTTATTTAATAAACACCCTCCAAATAAAAATTATGTTTGTTTTGTGAAGCTTATAAACAGTTCCACTGGAAAATGTCTTCTCTTTAATATGTGTCTCAGTGGTATGAGACATGACACACCCCCACCTAGGCTTACCAAAATAAAGGAGGGTCAGAACAGATTACTCATCTGTTAATTCAGGAAATCTTTTGATTTCAAGACCATAGGTTTGAAAATAAGAAAGTAGAACAAAGCAGCAAGTATTTATTGGGTACTAACATTGTTCATGACAGTTCTAACCATCCTGAGATTTAAAACAAGACTAACAAGGTTAAAATGAGAACAAACAATACAAAAAAGTATTTAATTAAGTGCAGAATTACACGATGCTGACTGTAAATGCCAGGAATAAGGCCAATGAAGACAAGAAAACACAAGGAACTCAAAAACAGACAAGATTTATCTGTCAGACTAGCAAGAGAACACCAAGAAATTAACCCTTATACACAAATATTACAACCCTATTAAGGATTATTATTACTATTATTGCCTCCACTTTGATACATATAGTATACCCAAAATATCAATAGTGCAAATACTATAATGCACATGCTATTCCTACAGAGGGCCGTCCCTGTAGAGATTATCTTAAAACTGTCTTTGACTAATTTAATTTACTTTCAAATGAAAAATAAAGAAGTAGTTATAGGAATACAAATTGAATTCCTCTTCTCGACAATATTAGAAGTGACAAAAGTTGCAATTGCAAAACGTTTGTGCAGAATTACCTGGAGCGCTCTAGACAATTGGACTGATAATATTCCATTGTATACATACTACATATGTGTATTTTTGTGTCTAGAACTACAATCAATACTTTGAAAGAAATCTAATCTGTATGCAGCATTACGGCCCACCCTGACTTAACAGCTAAGTAGGAAAATTAGAGAGAGAAAAATCAAATATTTTATGCCAACTTCATACTAGTAGGAACCAGAACAGTAGGGTATTCCTTTTTAAATTAAGCTTAATAATAAGTATAGAGACCTAGAGCAACTCCTGAAGGGAAACATGATCTCTGAGTTAGAAGGACCAATGAAAGCAATTGGCTTTTCAGAGGAAATAGGAACAGAAATCTGAAGTTGCCTCTGTATCACTCAAATGGGGGATTAATCCTGGAGGCTGAACTCACTTTTTCCTTTCACAACAAGACTGGAGTTCCTCTAGCTTGAAATCACAAAAATTAAAGGGTTTTTTTTTTTTTGTGTGTGTGTGTGTGTGTGTGTGTGTGTGCGTGCTAAGGCAATTACAAGTTTAAAAATTATATATATTACATTTTAAAAATTATACATATATAAATTACAATGTAAGTTGCACACAAACTTTATGGACACCCTGTATATATGGTTAATAATAGTATGAAATATCCAATTTCCTAAGTACTAAGTTTGAAAGTTGGTATCTCTGACATTTCATTTTGGCACTTTTTGTCTTATTTTATTGTGAAGATACATCCTCAGTCTTTCAAACACATGTTTTGGTTTGTGATTATCCTTCAAAAACCTTACAGTAATTTTTATAAAACCAGGGATAAGTCAAAAGTTCATGTTATTTTGAATGAGTTCCATCATGGAACTGATGCAGCACAGACAGCTCAAAGTATCGATGAAGTGTTTGGGAAGGATGTGGCTAATGTACACACAGTACATCATCGATGGTTTAAGAAGTTCTGTTTTGGAGATTTTAATATTGAAAACAAGCCACATGGGCAACCTGAGACCGAGGTGGGTACTGATGAACTAAAAGCTATAGTGGAAATGAATCCATCTCAACCTACTCATGAATTAGCATCAAGGTTTGACGTTACTCTTCTAACAATATTGGACCATTTGAAACAAATCAGTAAAGAAGCTAGATAAATGGGTATTAAACAACTATAAGAAGAGAAATTATCTCAAAGCTTGTCTTTCTTTGCTATCACAACATAAAGGTGACTATTTCTACACTGTATTGTTACATGTGATGAAAAATGGGTGCTTTTTGACAATTGCAAGTGTTTGGCACAATGGTTGGATAAAGTTGAAGTGCCAAACTAAATATTCATCGAAAAAAGCTAATGGTGTCTGTTTGGTGATCCATCGCTGGTATTATCCACTACAGTGTCATGATACCTGGTCAATCAATTGCAGCAGATGTCCGCTGCAACCGATTGGACAAAATGAGGAGGATGCTTGTAATTAAGAAGCCAAGATTTGTCATCACAAGATAATTGTCTTGTAAAATAACGCTTACCCACATGTCGCACAATTAGCACTGCTCAAACTACAAAGGTTGACATTGGAAACTCTCTTTGCTCCATGGTATTCACCAGACCTTGCATTCATTAACTCTCCTGCCTACTCTTCTAAATCCTAAATTAACCTAAATCCCTTATTCCATGTTTTCTGCCCTCTTTCTCAATGTAAGTTTATGTATTCAACTAATATTTACTGAGCAGCTACTTTGTATTAGGATCATACACGGGCTGGCAATGCAGCAATGGGTAAGGTGATGATGGCCTGGGCCAATGCTACCGCCTCATTCAGTGATCCAGCTTGGGAGATGGAAGCTATTGTAGGTGACATCACAAATGGTAACTCTGCCATTTCACTCATCATAACACATGAGTGGGAAGAGCTGAGCCAAGGTTCCAGCTTGAGTCTCAGCATTAACAGCAGATTTCAGGCATGTTTGTTAGTTTTAATGAGGTGTGGAGTGGGCCCCTCAGGAGCCTATTAACAGAAGGAATTAAGGAGCTGCCACAGGAACTTAATTCTGAGGGGAAAGGCAGTTAGGTAGATAGAATGGCAAGAATGAATTCCCCTTCACAAGCTCAGGTGTGCAGGAAAAGTCACATTATTATATCAAAAGTAAAATCCTCTCCATTTGACTCGGACCTCTATCCTACAAGGCTGGAGAGAAAATCCACCAAGTTTAACTGGACTCATGTCCTCTCCAGGGGCATGTGAAAGTCCTAGGGTTCTGAGAGAGCTGAATATTTGGGGAGGTCATCCCAGCTATCATTGCTGCATAACAAATTTCCCCAAAAACTTAATGGCTTAAAACAGCCATTTTCTTTTGTTCATGATTTTGTGGTTCAGGAATTTGGGAAAGGCTGGATTGCGCCATTCCTACTGCAGTCTCTCATGTGGTCACACTCAGATATTGATTTGGGTTTCAGGTATCAGCAGATTCCATTGGGTTGGATGCCCATGACACCACAGCATGTGGCCTACAGATGAGGCTAGATGTCTGCTGAGACCTCAGTCAGGGCTGTTAACCCTGAGCAACTACATGTGCTTTTTTCAAATAGCAGTATCAGAATGATTGGATTTCCTACACGTGGCTTCCATAAGTGAACCAGGCAGACATTGCATGGCCTTTTCTGACCTAACTTTGTATGTCATGAAGCATCCCTTCTGCCACATTCTGTCAGTTTCCAGAGAATGCAGAACTCAAGGGGAGGGGAAACAGACCTCATCTTTTGGTGAGAGAGGGAAGGTTGCATTGCAAATCAGCTGGAAATGGGAGCTATTGTAGCCATTGGAATATACAATCTGCCCCTGAGGATCACATGGTCTCAAATCATAGAGGTTATTTTTTAGGGTTCAACACTCAAAACTGAAGAGGCAGGTTGTCCTACGCTTCTGGGTTAAGTATAGGGTACAGGAATCACTGTTCAGGCAAGAGCCTTGGTTTGTAGAATCTAAAAATCCTAAAGGACAACAGATATATATCTTGTCTGAGCTTCTATAACCCCCAAGGGGTATGGCCAAGGAAAAACTTTCCTGAACCCAAAGACATCTACTGCCATTCTGACTTAGGAAACGATTCTCCTTTCTCTCATAGAGGATACACCATAATCTCTTCCTTGAGCTGAAACTTCCCAGGAGGAAAGAGCAGCCACTGGCCAGCACAATGCGAAGGTGCCACTGATACCTAGCAAGCAGAGGCTGGAGAAGTCCCTGAGCATCCCACAGTGCTCAGACTAGCCCCACAGAAACAAAGAAATTTTCAACCCAAAATGTAAATAGCAACATTGGGAACTCACCATACATCAATCCAAAAGCATTTTGAGTAACTCCCCTGAAGTGTTAGAGATAAATGTCTATACTATGGAAGCAGCTTCAGTTTCCTAGAAGGGGCCCTGGAGTCTTTGGGGTAAGTTTTTAGTTAGATCCTCAAGCCTGCCTGGGATGGCACCATGCTCAATGAATCTTGAAGTCTTTCTTAATTCAACCCCAGCCAAACCATCATCTCTTTTCTCTGCCCCTTCCCCATGCAATATGACTGTAATGTCCTCATTGCCCTCCTTCCTGAAACCCCAATGTCAGGTGGTAGCCATTGCTTGTCTACACCATTTGCTACCAAGTGTACAAATGATGCAAAACTCTGTCAGATATTCTAGAAAAAAAGGAGGTGAAATGCTTCAGTTAGAAGTCACATCTAACTTGCCTTCTATTATTCTTCCTACCTCAACCAGGAAACCCCTCTTGGCCCCTTGGATCCTCCATGGGTCTTGTGCACACCTGTTCCTCTAACTCAATCTTCCTCCATATGACACCCCATGACACAGTTTTGTTTTGTTTTATTACCAAACAACTTTAACACAAGGCAGATTGGTACAAGTGTTACAATAAGGTAGCACTCAAAGGGCAATGTGAGAACTAGTGAAAAGAGATGGATGTCAACTGGGGTGCCATTAGCCTGCTTGTGAAAAAGAAATAAACAACTGACTTGAAGAGTTACATTAGCTATTTCATACTATTACAATTTGTTTTAGTGAATTATCTTTCTTAGAACACCAAATGGTCCCCTAATGGCCTACAAGATTTGAAACGCTTCCAAAGCATTAACAGTTTTCTGTATTTAGTCACTGGGAGGTCTGGATTTCAGACCTTATGTTGGCCAACAGCCAGAGTATACCTACTTAGAATTACTTAGATTTGCAAACTCTGTAGTTACTCAAACAAATTAATTTCATGGGTCAATATGTGGGTCCTGTCAACATCATAAATTCAGTTCCTCATGTACATATAGCAAACTTACTGCACATATGTGGAGAACTTTCCTAGATGTGCCTTCCTCTTATATATTTTTTTACTCTGTTTTTCTTTTTTTTTTTGCCTCTCTGGGAAGCTTTATTTTTTTATTTTTATTTTTTTTATTAAATCATAGCTGTGTACATTGATATGATCATGGGGCATCATACACTAGTTTCACAGACTGGTTGACACATTTACATCACACAGGTTAACATAACCTTCCTGGCAATTTCACAGTTATTGTGTTAAGACATTTACATTCCACATTTACTAACTTTCACATATACCATTGTAAGATGCACCACAAGTGTATTCTCACCAATCCCCCTCCTTCCACCCCCCTCCCCCCTCCATTCCCCCCCATCCCCCTTCCCCCTATTCCTAGGTTGAAATTGGGTTATAGCATTCATGTGAAAGCCCTAAATTAGTTTCATAGTAGGGGTGAGTACATTGAATACTTTTTCTTCCATTCTTGGGATACTTTACTAAGAAGAATATGTTCCAGCTCCATCCATGTAAACACAAAGGAGGTAAAGTCTCCATCTTTCTTTAAGGCTGCATAATATTCCATGGTATACGTATACCACAATTTATTACTCCATTCATGGATCGATGGGCACTTGGGTTTTTTCCATGAATTAGCAATTGTGAATAGGGATGCAATAAATATTCTGGTGCAAATATCTTTATGTGCACATTTATTTAAGGTATATCCTAATATATCATTAAATTATAATTATTAGTGTAGAAATTATGGAAGAGTAAATTATTGAATTAGGAGAAGAATTTTATGTGTATGAATCTTTAATTTATAGCATTATGATTTATTAAATCTCTACAAATTTTTCTGGTTAATGGGTAATAGGAAGAGGTTTTTTTTTTTTTACGTTATGAAGATGTTACCAATATACTGGCCATTTGTGGTCAAGGGATGTTTAAAATTCTGTTTTTCTTCTATGAAACAAATATATTGGTTTTAGTTTTTGTTCTCATTTATTCACTGAACATCGGATACTATGAGACAATGTGCTAAGTGTTGGGTGTAGATCAATAAGGCACTCAAATATTTGTTGCATAGATGTAAGAGTGCCTGCTTTAAGGGGTTTAAAGAATCATGAGTGATATAGAGTAGGTACACAGGCAATTATAATTCAGAATTGTACGAACATACATTGGTGAGATCCTTAATACCAAGTTGTCAGGAAATATTTCACTTAGAAAAGATATTTGAAATAGAAAACTAGAGGATGAGTAGACATTTGGTGGCTTATGGCAGCATAAATAGCATAGCAGAGAAATGAAAGTGTCCTAAACAAAAGAAACAACACGCATTCCTAGACGCGATAGAGCTTATGGTACATTTGTGGCCCTCCTAAGTCAAGAATGATCAGGTTTTGATAATTAGTAATGTGTGACATATATAAACATATTCAGACTAATATACTAATATGTTTTCATTATCTATTTTTAGTTTTTTTCTGATTCCCTAAAATCAGTCTGGCAAATAATGACAAAACTAAAAAAATAATATTCCAAGCCTAAATCCTTCATGAAGAATGATGAGTTGGCTGTATCTTCAGACTATCTTGCCATCTTCAGTGTTTTTCAAGAACCAATAAAAAGAGTTCAGAAACTGATGAAGGTAAGTAGGTTTAATAAATCAATGAAGATTTACATACAGAAAGTGAGGCAACATATGAAATATGATAGTTAATTATGTACTTTCACACATTTTATTTCATTTTGGCTTCACAACAATTCTGAAGGGTGGAAAAACAGATGAATTGAGGGTGCTTTCACAAAGCCATGTAAGAGTATTCAAAGTGAGTCTTTTGACAAGTGTTGGTTTCATCAAAAAAGATTGTCCCACGCCTGCCCAGACTTCCCTACTAGTAGCACCGTGACTAGTGAACTGCACCTGCCTGGCCTCTGAACGCCCTGACCAGGAGCTCCAGGAACCACAAAACCTCACTTGCTCCCTCCTATACCCTCCCTGCCTCCACACTAGCCCACACGTCTGGCCTGGGATTCTGGTAGCCGTGTGCCCTCTGGAGGCCTCCATGCCTCTGCATGGAGCTCTTCTCCTGGCCAGAGACTGCTGGAGCCTTGGACCCTCTGTGTCAAAGTCACAGGGTGCCAGGAACTCCCAGAACCATGTGCACGACCCCCTGACCTGCTGCTGAATCTGGGTGTGTCATGCTCCGGAGTTGCTCCCACAACCAGAACTCCCTGGCTGAGGCAGCCCCAAAGGACCTATACAGGGTCAATCCCTACAAAGAACCAGCAACAATAGAGTGATCCTGCAGGGGTCTAATCTTTGAGAGACACCTCCCCAAATCTGAGGATGGCCAGAGGCAATGGTGAAAAACAATCATGAGGCAAAATCAATAGAAATACTTTTGCAATATGAATAATCAGAGTAGATCAACTCACCCAAGTAACAATGGGGTAAACACAGCACAAGATCCTATGCACAAATAGCTGAAATATCAGAAATCAAATTCAGAATCTGAATAGCAAATAAGATCGAATTAGAATTCCAAGCAGCAACCCAAAAGACGTCCCAAGAATTCAACGAATTCAAAGACCAAATGACCAAAGATTTTGACACATTCAGACAAGAAGTTGCATCCCTCAAAGATCTGAGAAACACAGTAGAATCTCTCAGTAACAGAATGGAGCAAGCAGAAGAAAGGATTTCTGACATTGAAGACAAAGCTTTTGAACACTCCCAGACTCTCAAAGAGGAAGAGAAATGGAGGGCAAAAACAGATCACTCTCTCAGAGAGCTCTGGGATAATATTCAGACTAATATACTAATATTTTTTATACTAATGTTCTTGAGGAAAACCAATATTCATCTTATAGGGATCTCCAAAAGTAATGAAGTGGCTTCATAAGGCACAGGGTCTCTTCTCCATAAGATTATAAAGGAGAACTTTCCAGACATGCCAAGAGATTCTG
>CAUYPK010003960.1:0-34160 GCA_963574355.1 Loris lydekkerianus | reverse complement strand
TATACACGGAAGTGGAGGTCAGATGATACGAAATGCTGTCTCACACAGTAGGGAGGGACGATATACACGGAAGTGGAGGTCAGATGATACGAAATGCTGTCTCACACAGTAGGGAGGGGTGATATACACGGAAGTGGAGGTCAGATGATACGAAATGCTGTCTTACACAGTAGGAAGTGACGATATACACGGAAGTGGAGGTCAGATGATGCGAAATGCTGTCTCACACAGTAGGAAGGGACGATACACACGGAAGTAGAGGTCAGATGATACGAAATGCTGTCTCACACAGTAGGAAGTGGCGATATACACGGAAGTGGAGATCAGATGATGCGAAATGCTGTCTCACACAGTAGGAAGGGGACAATATACACATACAAAGTAGTCAATTCTTGTGGTTCATGGTACAGTCCATCCTTATTGCTCATTTGTAAATTTGCCTACTCAATAGTTTTTGGATAGGAGCAGTAGCTTACACCTGTAATCCCAGCAGTGTGCCAGGTCGATGCAGGAGGATTGCTGAAGACCTGGAGTTCAGGACAAGCCTGGGCAACAAAGAAAGATTCCCATCTCTCCAAAAAGTTAAAATTAAAAAATCAGCCAGGCTGGGTGCCCATATCTCAGTGGTTAGGGCACTGGCCACAAGCTCCAGGGCTGGTTGGTGTGAACCCAGCTGGGGCCTGCTAAGCCAAAAAAAAAAAAAAAAAAAAAAAAGAGAAAGAAAAATAGCCAGGCGTTGTGGCAGGCGCCTGTAGTCCCAGAAGCTGAGGCCAGAGAATTGCTTGAGCCCATGAGTTTGAGGTTGCTGTGAGCTGTGACACAACGACACTCTACTGAGGGTGACTAAGACTTTGTCTCAAAAAAAAGAAAAGACAAAAACCAAAAACTGAAACAGAAACAAAATCAGCCAGACAAGGTGGCACATGCCTGTAGTCTTAGCTACTTGGGGGCCGAGGTAGGAGGATTCCTTGAGCCCAGGAATTTGAAGTTACGGTGACCTACAGTTGTACCACTGCATTCCAGCATGGGTGACAGAGCAAAACTCTGTTTCAAAAACAAATGTGTTCCTGGTGTTTTCCTGGTCACTCAGGGACATATGAAGAGTGGTGAAAAATTTGATTCACCCAGTTTACACATTCCCAGGTTCAACAAGGGAACACCTTGACTTTCTGCTGCAGCTGTCACTCTGGAAAGAGATGTCCTTTTTAGTGTCTATGTAGTGTCACTTTTTAAATTGCAGTTCTTTTTGCTGATAATTTCACTGTTTAAAATGGCTTCCAAGGATAGCACTAAAATATGGTATTTCTAAGGAGAAGAAAGCTGTGATGGACCCTAAGGAGAAAATGTATGTGTTAGATAAGCTTCATTCAGGCATGAATTATAATGCTTATTTAACGTGAAAAACATATTAGACTCCAAGTCTTTGCCAGTATGCACAAGCCTGCAAATGACCACAGAAGTACCTGAGTAATGATTTTGGGGTTACAAATAAAGTTTTGTAACCAGACACATCCACAGCTAGGGAATCCGAGGGTAGGGAGAATCAGCTGTACATAAAATCAATAGCACCTTGGAGAAATCACCGTACATCCAAAGAAGTCTGCACAAGAAGTTCATGACAATGTTAATTGTGATAGTAAATAACCATTGTTAGATAAATACTGCAAATCGTAGAAACACAAACCATGGAATCTCCACAGCAATGAAAAGAATAAATTAAATCTGCATTCAGAAACATGGATAAGCTCAGTAGTGTTTGCTAAAGGAAAAATTAAGAAGCAGACATGCATTTTAGAGTGCAAGTCGAAAAGCAAAGACTTTTGAAGAATGGGATTGAAATGGACAGATATTCCAGCTTACTGATGGACTAAGAAATTTTTTTTAAAAGTTTAAGAAACAAGAAAAATTTGAAAAAGAAATGGGTGCATAAAGAGGACAAAAAGAATAAATAAATAAAAGACTACCTACTGTCCAGTGGAAACAACACCATGTTCAGGAGCAGGACTGAGTCAGACTGTGCACCTGAGATCCTTGAAAAAAGAATTTAATGAAAAATAAAATCAAGCACACTTTTTTTGTTTCAGCAGTAATGAGAACAAATGAATAGTAGGAAAAAATGTATAAAGTAACCAGAAGTAAATTCAGCAAGAAACAAGTTGGGCCTGTATGAAAACAAAGAAAAACAAAATCTCAGAGGTGAAGGTAAAAGAAAACTGAAATGTACAAAAAACTTACAAAAAAATCAGGTTCCTGAATGGAAACACTACATTTTCTTATGAATTGCTGCCTTCAGATGCTTTGTTACCTAAAAGGTTCCTTTACTACCTGGACATCAGTAAGACCTGCCGTGAGTTAAGTGTCCGTGAGGATGAGCAGCTCGAGCCTTCTGGGGCCTGGTGGTTGCCCCCACAACTGTAATTCAAGGTCATCCATCCTTTGTTTTTTACCTGTTCTTTATAAGGATTAAACCTGTGATATCTGTCTATTGACATTTTGGCGTGACCATTTAGCAATCTTTAAAAGATTCTATTTTAAATGATTAAACATTTTTAGTCAATTTAGGGGTTATAACTAAACTTTTTTCCAGTTTTCCTATTAAGAAACCTAAGTGGAATTGTAATTTTGTGTAGGTGCAATCCATAGTTCTAGGAAACAAAAAGGACACACTTAAAAAATGCTCATGGATGTAGACCATAGTCTGCTAATGAGGTCTTTCCAAAATCTGGCTGTGCTGGTCTGGACTATTTGCTGTTCCTCTCATCTGATGCAGACTGAAGCCCAGAAGACCATCGTGCTGCATGCTCTTCAGGATGCCCTGCTGGAGGAGGACAGGCGTTTCACCATTCAGCTGATATCAGCAGATGAGGGAGAAATATCTCCAGTAAAAGGTAAGAGAAATTAACATTTTTGGAATTTCAAAAGTAGATCCTCACCAAAATATAACCAGTGACTCAGTAGCTATAGAGGATAGGCAATGTTAGGATTTGTAATTCCTAAAATGTTTGTTACAACATGTGTTGAAGGTAAGGACTTTTTATAATTAAATTATAATACCCAATATTGGTAAGGTTGGAGGTCAAAATTCCCCACTGCTTAGCTGTTGTGTTTTTGTGGTTTTTTTTTTTTTTTTTTAACAAAGATGTTCATGGTAGTAATATTTATAAAATATAAAAGAAAAGATAGAAGCTTCCTAAATTAACAGTAGGAGGCTGATGAAAGTGATAGAATACTATGTAACTATTCTAAATAATGTAGCAGCAAAACTCTCAATAACATTAAAAGTTAAGAATAATTGTTATATTGCCATAACAGGCTTCACAACATGTGCTCAGTGTAATTCCACTTTTGTCATTACAAGTCTTACCTGAGTTTAGAATTACTTACATGTAAATAATTACATTATATTACATTACATGTAATGCTAATAGTGGTTTTCTTTCTTCTTCTTTTTTTTTTTTTTAGAGACAGTCTTACTTTGTCACCCTTGGTAGAGTGCCGTGGCGTTACAGCCGTGGCGTTACAGCTCACAGCAACCTCCAGCTCTTGGGCTTAGGTGATTCTCTTGCCTCATCCTCCCAAGTGGCTGGGACTACAGGCATCCGCCACAACACCTGGCTATGTTTTTTTGCAGTTTGGCCGGGGCCGGGCTTGGACCTGCCACCCTTGGTATATGGGGCGGGTGCCCTACTCCCTGAGCCACAGGTGCCGCCCTAATAGTGGTTTTCAATTACCTGTATTTTCTATATGTGTTGACAATGATCATGTATTACTTTGGTAAATACACATTATTTTTAAACTCCCTACATTAATGTGTTTGGTATTGCAGCCTACCTGTGCCTGTCTTTGTCTGAAAGTCGTTATTTAGTTCTTCCCACATTTCAGAAACAAGCATCGTGATTCTCATTTGCTAAAGGTCCACGTGATGATTTGTTTCTTTGATTTACAGAGAAAAGAGTAAATATTCTGAAGAGTTTTTATGGTGCTGTACACAGTAATAACCATACAAATGGTTCAGAAACTTGAGTATGAAAGCTTGGTTATTGTCACCTTTCTTTCTTTGCCATCAAGAACTCCCATCCAGTGAGGTCTGTGGCTAATAGCAGATTCCATGGCAAGGAAATTCCAAAAATTGTAAACAGTATCACTGTAGGCACTTAAGGTAGTTATTCTTTCTGCATTTTTATCTAGAATACTTTGCCAGCAAGCGTGACAAGGAATCGTATCATGACACCAGATTCTTCCCTAAGTCTTGGGTCCTGCAGTTGCCTACGTCACGTTACAATGACAGGGTTGATGTCACATAGGCTAACTAGACACAAGGAGAATAGTCGGTGGATCAGGGTAAATCATTTATCAATATAAAAAAATCCTTACCCTTTCTGTCTAACTGTGGGTTTGCATATGACCAAGTCCTCTCAGTTCCATTAATCCCTTGCCAAGAAAGTGAGAGCACAGCAATCAGCACGAAACAAACAGCTGCTTCTGGAAACAATTTTCTTAAAGTTACTTTTAAATTATTATATGGATTGTCAAATACTTGATAACTTTTTAAATTTCCATTTTTAGAAATGTTTGACACAGTTTTATAAATACAGTGAATTGGTAGAATCAGAAAATTAAAAATAATAAGGTGACCCCAAGAATTCTTGCTTTTGCCACATAGCCAATTGCAATGAGCTGCAAAATTGTTATCAGAGAAGCAAATTAATGCAAATGGAAGAGGACCACACGCTTTGCACAGGAGTGGTGAAATTATCGAGCACTTTCTCCTGCCTCTTCTGTTAAAGTGTCATACTGGGCGAGTTCTTTGCCTCACGTCTTTAGCACCTCCATATGGGTGGCCAGGCATATGCTTAGCACCCACACGTGTTTGGTGCACAGTGGTGTACATCATTTCACGTAGGTAGCGCATCAATAATCATTCGAGGAGATACAGGAGCGTCCGGAGAAGTTGGGATAGCTCCATCATCCAGGCACGTCCTCATTGGGGAACCCTCAGCAAATTACAATGGTACTGCTATCATCAGGTAAGGGCTTCATGATTTTTCTTTGCCTATGTGAGGGTTCTGGAGTTTTATTTAAATAATTCGTCTTAAATATATCATTCTCAGTACATACATAGTCTTCAAGCATTATCTTTTTATATATGGCAACTTCCTCATGGAGTGTAGACAAATTTGGGGGAGAAGGTGAAATTCTCTGGCTATCTTAAAGTTAGATGGTGAGGAAGTTTCTGACTCTAAGGGATTTTCATGGCCTGTGTCCGGGAACGCCTGTAGACTGAAGATCAGAAGATCCATTCTTTCTGTCCTGTTTTGTCACCACACGTGTGATAGCAGAGAGTTACGTCATCTCTGTAAGCTTGTGTGCCTTAGCTACAAAGTTCTTAGAAAATCGTCAAGATCAAACATTTTGCTTCCAAGTGTTCTACAATCAGGGCCCACCACACAGACAGATTTCTTTCTCCCAGATTTTCTTCCTATTCCTGGGAAAGGGAATGAGAAGTAAAGATGATGCTTTGCTTTTTTATCCAAAAGTAAGAACTTTGTCCTTTTCCATTAGCACGTGCAGGTGTGAAATGTTTTCTCTTCTTTAAGGAACTTTGTTAAGCTGTTTATATTTTGTACCTTATGTGTTAAGTGAAAAATCTATAAATACTGTTATTCCTTTAAACCTTATACTTTTGGTGATCAATTTTTGTCACTATTCTTATCAAGATAGATTTACATTAGCTCTGGGCTTCTATCTTAGGATTTTTATTTTATTATTATTATTATTTTTGAAGTTTTGGCCGGGGCTGGGCTTGAACCTGCCACCCCATGAACCTGGTATATGGGGCCAGCACCTTACTCCTTGAGCCACAGGCGCCACCTCTATCTTAGGATTTTAAAGCTTTCTTTACGTTTATAGATGGTAGATGAGGTTATTTAAAAGCACAATTTTCTTGAAATAAATGAAAAAATAAAGATACAGCAAATATTTAGGAAAAGTACCTTCAGTAAAAATGTACTGAGTCTACATTTGTGTATTGTTATAGCCTTGTTCGTGGCCCAGGGATTTTGGGGGAGGTCACAGTGTTCTGGGGGATATTCCCTCCTTCCACGGGAGAATTTGCTGAGACCTCAGGGAAACTGACAATGCGAGATGGACAGTCTGCAGCCATCGTAGTGATACAGGTACTGGGGTCAGCTGGTTTCTTTTATAAGCCCTTTGATCTGTGTGCATGTGTGGGGGGGTGGGGCAGGGAGGAGGTTAATATTATGGTCTGCTGTTATTTAGGTGACAGGTGTTTTTCTTTAAGTTTTATAGATTCTACCATTAATTGACCCTTTTTGTCTTTCTCTAGGCATTGGATGATGATATACCAGAGGAAAAGTGTTTCTACGCGTTTCAGCTGACTGCAGTCACCGAGGGAGGTGTTCTGAGGGAGTCCGGCAGCGCTGCCAACATCACCATGGTGGCCAGTGACTCTCCTTATGGCCAATTTGCCTTTTCACAGGGGCAAATTCAAGTGTCAGAAGAAGCACAGAGGGTATAGCGTGAAATGCTTAAAAATTTTAGTATCATTTGTCTTTTAGGCCTTTTGTTTGTTTGCTTGTTTTTGAGACAGAATCTCCCTCTTTTGCCCAGGCTGCAGTGCCTCCTGGTGGCATCATCCTAGCTCACAGCTAACCTCAAACTCTTGGGCTCAAATGATCCTCCTACCTCCTGAGTAGTTGGAGAACGCAGGGGACTGCCATGATGCCCTGCTAGTTTTTGCATTTTTAATAGAGGCAGGGTCTTGCTCTTGCTCAAGTTGGTCTTGAACTTCTCAGCTCAAGCTATTGATACCCACCTTGACTTCCCAGAATGCTAGAATCATAGGCTTGAGCCACTACTCGCGACCTGTCATTTTTGTTTTTGGTAGGGATCTTCAAAATGTTCCTTTGTTTCTATTCCAGAGTTTCTCCCCACAAACTAATTAATTCACTTCTAACATCGTTATTTTAACATATAATCTATATAATGCTTTTAAACTAATACGTAATTTTAACATAATCCTGGTATACAGAATCTTCAATTAGTGACAATACTGTCTGCTAGATGAGACATCTAAATCAAATAGAAAATGCTCTCTGCATAGGTTGATGTCACGGTCATCCGTTCCGGCGGCTACTCTGGCCCAGTGAGACTCTGGTATGAGACCATGAGCGGAACGGCGGAAGCAGGCTTGGATTTTGTTTCTGCTGCTGGAGAGCTCCTCTTTGAAGCAGGGGAGATGGGGAAGAGTCTGCATGTGGAAATCCTTAATGATGACCATCCTGAAGGCCCTGAGGAATTTTCTGTAGCAATTACAAAGGTGGAACTCCAGGGAAGGTAAAGGGAAAAAGGAAATTAGGAAAAAAATGAGAAAAATAGAGAGAGAAAGCGAAGCTACATGGTGTAGAGATTAATACTGAAGTTCTTTCCCTACTGTTTCTCAGATTTAAGGGAATTAAAACAGGGCATACAAGGGAAATTATGAAAAGGACTGGTTTTTTTTGTTGTTTGTTTTTTGTTTGTTTGTTTTGCGGTTTTCTAAAATACAACTTTTCCTCCTGAAAGTTGAAAGCAGAAAGCATGTTTTTAGGCAGCCAGGATGCCTAACGTGATGTGGGCTTCTAAGCAAGGAAATAGCCTGACAGTTCTCTAAGTCAAAGTTAGCTAACGTGTCTGAATTTGCTTTTCCTTATTTCCATACCCGTGGAAGGGCTGGAACAGAGGGTTCCTTTCCTTGGTACCTGTGAAAGCTGAAAGGGATGGGTACTTGCCCAATAGCAGTTTTACATGGTGGGGGTGGGGAGGAGAGTTGGTGGAGTTGAGTCAAAGACATTTGGCCGTTAATGTGCAGGGAGTTTTCAGTGAAGATCAAGAATTCACCATAGTGCGTCCCTGTGGAACAGATGTGATGAGGCAGATAACAATATAGCACATCCAAATACCCAAAGCCGACAGGCACCTCTGAGCAGACAGCAGATATGAGGGAACTTCAGCTAGAATAAAGTTTGCATTTATAGAAGTGTTAAAGACATTTTTCTGGTGAAAAATTATTTTTGCATTTGTATTGTAAATATCATGCTTTAAAAACTTTTTAAACTAAATACTTCACTCGTTGTTGGACCAGTGAATCCCAATTCTCTCCCCGTTGAATTCAAGCCAATCAACAGAGAAGCAGTTGAGAGAGCAACAGTTTCACGTCTATTTACAGAAAACTCAGCAATTCCAGAGAACAGCGGGGACAGCTCCTCACAGAGCCGTTGTTCTCCTGTTTCCTTTGTTACCTTGATATCCTCACAGTAAAAGCAAGCTGCAGCATAGTCACTGATCATCTCTGTCTACACTGAGCATGTTCACAAAGTTACAAAATATCCCCCTTCGTAAGGGTTGTAATGTTATTAGTCATACAGTATTCCTACTCTCCATAAATTTATAGGTCGTCGGTGCTTTACTAAGTGCGCTGCTACGGGTATAACTCAGCACACCTCGTACACAGGGTCCTTGACTGACACCATGGTCCTTGGAGCATCCTGTTCCCTAATATTCTCTGTAACAGAAGGCCTAGACGTGAATAAACAGTTCTAGGTGGCACACCCAGGCCATCCGGACCTGCCTGTAAGGGCTATTTTGGGTAACAGTGGCCGCCAGCACCGTGACTTAGGTAGCATGAATATCATCCTATCTGAGAAAAAAATATTGTGGGGCTCATATATATGCCAAACTTTAAGTTTCTCATAAATACGCCTGTGTCTGGCAATAAGGATGAATTTGTGTTCAGTAAATACATTAAAATTTGGGCTAGTCACTGACTACTTTAATTAAATAAGTGCAATTTGATAAAAGTAGCTCATGAAATGTGAGATCATATGCATGTTTTCGACTAGGGCCTGGAGATTGTGGGAAAAGACATTTTTACTTCCAGACATATATCTAGGCTTCTTTTGATTTGAAAACAAAAGTAGTATAACTCAGTATGTTTCTCCTTTATCCTAGTTGTTAGAAAAGTGCTTTGGTGTTCAGTTACGGTGACTAGCCAATCTACAGCCCACCTCAGACGACTGATAACAGTTGCCTTCATTATTTACTGTATCAATCCTGAACATTCTAATTTTGTCTTATATATAATTAACTAGTGCACTACCCTTCAACACTAGGTAGGGTATGAATACCAGGTAAATATAATTTGGGAACTGAAGGAAGGGCAAAAATGTTTTCGTACCCTTTTTTAGCTTCAGGAATGATAGTCATGGAAAGCCCTGGAGGTCAAAAGTTTTGTTTGATGGGAATGATATATATATATATATATATATATATATATATATATATATATATATTTTTTTTTTTTTTTTTAAGAGACAGAGTCTCACTTCGTCGCCCTCAGTAGAGTGCCCTGGTGTCACAGCTCACAGTAACCTCTAGCTCCTGGGCTTAGGCAATTCTCTTGCTTTAGTGCTTCTCTAGTAGCTGGGACTATAGGCACCCACCACAACGCCCAGCTATTTTTTTGTTGCAGTTTGGCTGGGGCCAGGTTTGAACCTGCCACTCTCGGTATATGGGGCTGTCACCTTACCCACTGAGCTACAGGTGCCGCCCGATGGGAATGATATTAATCTATAAAAACTGCTTTTGCAGGAATATGTCATTACATATGTAAACTACCATCTATATTAAAGAATAGAGGCATTTTTGGTTTCCATAGAAATGATTCTCTTGAATCTTGATTTAGCTTGAAATTTTAGGGGTGACTGTCACTGTTTCTTTAAAGTAACCCTTTTAACCTAACACTGCAAATCTCTAGCCCTGCTGATTTACCATCTCCGAGTACGTTGAACCATCACTAAGCTGTTTCTTCAGCGTGATCCCCAAAGCACATCTTACGGTAGCTTCTTCCCAGTTTCCCATCCCATTGTCCAAGTTTAGTAACTTTTTATTATTTTTGGTTTTATGCGGGGACTGATAATTAAGAGTGGCACAGTAATCTGTTTCAAAACATCATTTCAGAAAATAGTGTCTTAGTGTTGAGAATCTTCAAAAGTATTAAATACTTACTAGAATGAAGTTACAGGAGCTAAAAGAACCTTTCGATTCATGCGAAGCAATTATGTATTTCTTCATCCTGTTTTATTATTTAATTTTAACTTTTTATTTTGTATGACTTTGCCAGAGGGTATGATTTTACCATCCGAGAAAATGGACTTCAAATAGATCAACCTCCTGAAGTAGGAAACATTTCCGTTGTTCGAATCATAATAATGAAAAGTGATAACGCAGAGGGTATCATTGAATTTGACCCAAAGTATACTGCTCTTGAAGGTATGTTCGGTTACTTCCTTCTAAGTTAGTTTACCAGCACTCTCTGAATTACAGAGTACCGAAGCACGGTGTTCAGTTTGAATTCCCATATGTAAATTTTCCTGGTTTGCTTTGTGTGTATGTGTGTTTCTACACCTATACACCTTTATATTTATTTATTTGCTTATCTTGCAAATAGATTTTTGGTTATCTTTGGGTAGCCTTGAACCTTGCTGTGATTAGCAAAACTAAATGATTAGGAAGAAAGCAATCTGGAAAAATTACATTTTAACTTAAGATTATTAAAATGTTTCTATTCCAAACATTTTAATGAAAGTCTTTTTAATTTATGCATACTTAATTTCACATTAGAAATCAGTGAACATTCACTTTCTGATGAATAATCATCTTTGGAGTGAATATTTTACTGGACTGCAGATATAGGTTGTATATAGATCTTCGATCTTGCTTTCTTAAAACAATTCCTAGTAGGAACTTAGACAATTTTGCCAATTCTTTCCTCTGGTAGAAGCTAAATACAGAATATTCTGTATTTAAAATAAATACAGAATAGGGTTTTATTCCTTCCTGGGTAGGAAGAGATAGCTGCCTTTCTAGGAAATGATTTTATTCAAAGGCAGATTATGAATATAACTTTAAAAATAAACGTGTTGTCTTGTTGCTACAATTAACTTATTGGCTTCATTACCTCTATCAATATTCTTTGGTTATCTAGCCATTTTAACATTTATCAAAAATTGCTTTAGGAGTTGGAATGTAATGACTTATCAGGAAGACGTCACTCACTATGGTGTGAGCTTCAGTCTACAGCTGGTAAAAGTCATTTGGCATCGAGAAATAAATGAGACTTAGAATTTTTTCTGTTTACTGTTCTCTGATTTGCTATCTGTGGGGAATTTTTGGCCAATACATTTTTACTGTTAATAAGTTGAGCATTATTGATAGCTATGCCTGAATGAGCCCTACTAAAAGGTATTTTCATATGCAGAGGTTATCAGAGCTTAAGAATAAAGTTATTTCTGTAAATAATTTTTAAGTTGAAATGAAACATTAAGGGTCCATTTTCAGATTCACAAGAAGATTTCACAGGAATTGAAAATATAATTGCATTGTATTTATATCTTGACTTTTAAAACATTCATATGATACAAATAACTTAAGTCTCCTTTACTTACAATACTGTATTTATATTTCAACTAAATGTATAGAAGCAATCCAGAATAGTTTCCTTTTAGCACAAATATTGCAAGTGGTTTTGTTCTTGTATGTTTTGTGTCTAACATTGTTCTTGTATGTTTTGTTCTTGTATGTTTTGTGTCTAACATTGCCTTAGAAGGCAAACCCAAGGGGCGTTTGTTGTGTGCAGCACACAGAGGAAGAATGCCTATGTTAATAACTAGTTTATTTAAATTCTAACTTTTACTGCTCACTGTAACTTTCAGCATCTGATAAACTCTATTCTTCCTTTTAAAAAGTCATGACTTTCGAATTTTGTCATTGAGTGCTTACGTTGTACCAGTTCTATTTAATTGCCAGATTTAATTTGGCTGAATCTTATACAAAGTAGTTGGTCTATCTGTTGACCAGTTAATTCTGAATTCCCATTACAGTGGAGGAAGATGTTGGGATGATCATGATTCCAGTGGTGAGGCTACGTGGAACTCATGGCCAGGTGACAGCTGATTTCATTGCACAGAGTTCCTCTGCCCTTCCTGGAGGCGTGGATCACGTCCTACACGGCAGCTTAGTCACCTTTCAGCATGGCCAGAACTTAAGTTTTATACATATCTCCATCATTGATGACAATGAAAGGTTAGTAATATGGGAAATAACATGGGAATACACAAATCATGACTGTTGTGTTCCAACCTTGTGTGTGTTTTGAATTGACAATAGGGCTTTAGGTCATGCAGGTGCCCACTGAGAAACAACAGGTGAGAGACGTGGGGGAGGGGAAGGAAGAGAGGGGGCTGGGAGACCCATGTTTGCCTGTGTTACTTCATTGTAAATAGAGGCAAGAATAGTTTCTGTTTCTCTAGACTTAGAAAGTCTGATCAGAATGTGGGAACATCCTTCAGTTTGCTCATACATTATGCATGATTAAATTCCCTTAAAGAGGGCAGGAAAGTCTAATAACTGCCCTAGGTTATATAATACTGGCGATCATTCACGCCTTTGCCTGAGCAGCCTCTTCTTGCCACTTGGTGTGTGACTACTGTGCCTGAATATGTATGACCAATCTGGAGAATGACGAGTTATTTGGATTTTACAAGCACTCTAATGCGTGTAGTCTCACAGAATGGCTCCTTCTTGCTCTGCAGCGAATTGGAGGAGCCCATCGAGATTCTGCTCACCGGAGCTACTGGCGGAGCGGTCCTTGGGCGCCACCTAGTGAGCAGAATCACAATCGCCAAGAACGACTCTCCCTCTGGCGTTGTAAGATTTCTCAATCAAAGCAAAATTTCTGTCCCTAACCCCAATTCCACAATGATTTTATCCTTGGTGCTGGAGCGGGCCGGAGGACTCATGGGAGAGATTCAGGTATGGTTATTTTCCCCATAATTTTAAAAGTAATTTTTGATAGACTAAGTATGCTGTTGGATTTTCTTAGTCCCCAATATGTTTATTTATTTACAATCAGTAAATATTTATTAATTACCTTGTAAGTAGAAAGCAACTTCTAAGTCCAGTGAGGTACATAAAAATGTACAAGTCATGTACATGTCTTCAGAAAACTCATGAGGGCTTGTTAGAAATTATGTCAATGATTCTGATAAAATTTATCAATCTGAAAGTATTTGTTGACTGCTTTCTGTTAATATGTTCCAGGCCCTTCTCTAGCTCTGGTAGCATGCTGGGGTATTAGATGGACCTTATCTTTCATCTCATAGAGTTTTCATTTCAGTAAGCAGAGTTGAACAATAAACAGTTTAGTAAGTACAAATAAGATTACCTGATAACAATAAGGGCTCTGCTTATAAAATTGTGAGTGGTCTGGTGGGTGTTGAGGGTGTGATATTTAAGCTGAAAGGTGAAGTTTGAGAAAGTGGTCAGAGGGGTGAGCACTGAAGAGTGTTTCAGGTGTGGAGAGGCCCATGCGGTCGGTGCTTCAGTGGGGTTTGACCACACATAACCTCCTACGCAGTTTAAAGTCATTCTCCCTGCAAATAGGACGCTATTAGAGAGTCGTAAGATGGGGAGTAGAGTCACGAGATTGTCATTTGAAGCAGCTGGTTTGTGTCTGCTTTGAGGAAAATGGGTGGTGGAGAATCCATTGCCAGCAGCACTGGAGTGGAGAGGGTGGCTGGGAGGCCGTGCCCCCTGCTGTAGCGGGGTTGCTGACTGAGACTCAGGCACAATGCTGGACATAGAGACAGCAGGGAGTGGGCTGACACGGAGTGGTTTTGGAGGAAAAAATAATCAGGTTAAGTGGAGGCCAAGGGACAGAGGAATCAAGGGTAACTCCTAGAATTTTAGTTTGAGCAGCTGGATAAATGGTAATGCTGTTTTGCAGAGATGCAGAAGCTTGGGGAGGATCAAGCGCTCTGTTTTGGTCACATGCATTTGCAGTGCTACCGGATGTCCCAGGGGAGGGGTCACGTAGGCAGGGGAGTGTCAGAGTACGTGCCGTGGGGTGGTCAGGGCTGCGGACCCAGCTGTGGAAGGTGTCGTCACCTGGGGAAGCCTCTGAAACTGTGAACCCACAGAGGATGGATAGAGACGTGAGGTTGCAGCATTTAGAGACCGACGGAGGGAGAGCCAGTGAGGAAGACTGAGAAGTAAAGGACAGTGGGTACCACGTGGTGTCATGTGAGGCCAGAAAGACAGGGCCGTGTTTTAAGAGGGGAGTCAGCGGGGTCCAAGGCAGGTGAAAGATCAAGAAAGAAGCTAAAACAAGTGCTCAGTGTTTTTTCTTCATAGATGATAGAAGAGGGATTCAGTGTCAAATGATAGAAACTTAAAACTTCCTTTAGTATAATACATGCAGTAGAACCTCTGTAAGTTGACCACCCAAGGGACTGTAACGAACGGATCAGCACACAGAGGAGGCCAACACAGGGACCTGGGCCTTAGGACGCATGGTGCATGTCCAGTCAACTTGAGGGGGTGGTCAGTGTAAGGTGCGTAACAGAGGAGGTTCTGCTATATTAACATTTCTTTCTTATAACAACTTAGGAAGATTTCTGTTCATTTTATACTAGCATTTAAGTATGTTTAGAAGAGGCTGCAACACCAGCAGACTTTTTACCTGGTTTTATTGTCTTATATATAAGGTTTGATTGGCAGAACCTATGTACCCAGTAGTAGGATGGTATAAATTTTTAAATGTCCATATTTCCCTCCATATTTTTAATACCTATTTTTACAACTTTGTTGTCCTGTGGTAATGATAAAGGACTAGATATTCATATTTAGTGAAATATGAATCAATTTAGATTTCATATTTCAAAATATGAAAAATATTCATATTCTCATTAGACAGTTTTATCTTTGGAAACTGATATTCTATGGGCATGTAGTTTAGGTTTGCAAATATTGTTTATAACCTCAAAAAAGAGTTTATCAAACAAGGATTTGCTGGTGAATAGTTGCCCTATATACGTAAATGTTTTCTTAGTACTTCCTACCCTGCAATGATTCTTTGCTTAAAACTGATCATCTCTATTAAAAAATAAAAACAAAATCATCCTGCAGGTGAACTGGGAGATAGTAGGACCCAATTCTCAGGAAGCCTTACCGCCACAGAACCGAGACATCGCAGACCCTGTGAGTGGGTTCTTCCATTTCGGAGCAGGAGAAAGTGGACAAAGAAATATAATTCTGACCATCTACCCTCATGAAGACATCGAAGTTGAAGAGACTTTCATTGTTAAACTTAAACTTGTGAAAGGGGAAGCTAAATTAGACTCCAGGGCCAAAGATGTTACATTAACAGTAAGTCTGAATTAATGTTTCTCACAAAGTTTTGGATTTAATAGATTTATCAGAAAGTACATTTACACTTGCTGAAATGCTATATGCTCACGAACATTACAAAACCAAATGAAGTCATAATAATTCTGATGGGTCAACCTTTCTGGTTTCTATGTCATTTCACTACACGGTTGGATTGTTGGTAATACTTTTCAAAAACATTGTAATATGGTAATAAATACTTATTTTACAATCTTCAAGAAGACTAGGTGTTTTAGGAATATTTGGTGGGTTTAGAGAGGAGGTATTTGTTGTATCATCCTAAACCACTGGATATCTGTGTCATCAAAACAGAAAAATTATTAACTAGTTGTGAGTCAGATTATTTGAAGGAGAATTGTTATTTGTTCAAATAGCACAGTGGTGTGGGTGGATCAGACCTGAGTTCAGTGTATTTAATATCAACTACACAGTCCACCAGGACCAGAGCGGGCTGAGGATCAAGGCTACTGGAAAATACTCATGTTTGGAGTCTTTAGCAGTCAGAGCTTTCTGGAAAAACAGAATCAGTAGGAGAGGGAGATAAAGAGATACCAGGCAGACAGAATTTAAGGAATCAAATCAACTCACATGATTATGGGGTCTGGCAAGTCCAAATCCATGGAATAGGCTCTCAGGCAAGAAACTCAGGAGAGAGTTGAAGTTGTGGTCTTGAGTTTGAATTTTGTAGGACTGCCAAATAGAATGGACACTCAAGAAGGATTTCTAAGCTACAGTCTTGAGGTAAAATTCCTTTTTCTCCAGGCCTTCAACTGTTTAGATGAGGCCCACCTGCATTTTCAGGGCTAATCTCTGTTACATAGAGTCAACTGATTGTAAACGTTAACCATGTCTACCAGATATCTTCACAGTATCACCTAGACTACTGTTTGACCAAACAACTGGGCACCATGTCCTTGCCAATTTGCATAAAATTAACACCACATGGTTATTTTGCCTCTCCATATTAATAGAAGGAAATTAGCAAAAATTAGCTGGTTAAATGTAGCAAATGTGAGATGAATAAGGCAAAACTCAGGCATCCGAGTACTATCCTTTTGTATTCTACAAATTGTAGTTGACTTAATATTTATTCTCATTATATTTGGGGAATAAGGACCTACTTCTTCTAGACAACAGTCAGTGTAGTGAAGACTTTCAAAAATAGGGTAGCTGGGTAGATGACATTGAGATGTCATTTCCATGTTTCTTTCATTTCCTTACTTTATATGTGTATCAATTTGTTGGATACTGTAATCTCTTCCATGGTTGTTCTATATATTATTTACTCTGCTCCCTGTTTATACGTTTTAGATACAAAAGTTTGGTGATCCAAATGGAGTTGTTCAGTTTGCTCCCGAGTCTCTCTCTAGGAAGACGTATTCAGAGCCACCCGCTCTGGAGGGGCCACTCCTCATCACGTTCCTTGTCAACAGAGTCAAGGGCACCTTTGGAGAAATTAAGGTATTATATTTCATTTGGTTTCTCTCAGTAGAGTACCAATTTGCCAAAATGTGGTTAAAAGAGACCGAGAAATTGTTGAAGTTTTGATAAACTGAAGTTGTGTGAGTTTTCAGAGAAACTGGAAGGCTTCATTTAAGCACTTAATGCTCTTCAGCTGGCATTGGCCTCTGGCTGTCTCCCTGAATTAAATTAGGTTAGGATTACTCTAGCACAGTGGTTCTCAACCTTCCTAATGTTGTGGTGACGCCCAACCATACAATTATTTTCGTTGCAACTTCATAACTGTAATTTTGCTACTGTTACGAATCGTAATGTAAATATCTGATATGCAGGTTGTTCGACCCCCAAAGGCATCGCCTCCCACAGATTGAGAAACGCAGTGCAAGACAGTCCTCACACTTCTTCACGAAGGACTGAAATATTTTACATTGTATTGTTTGCCTTAGCATGAAGTCTTTCCCACTTAAGCCTTTTAATACTTTTTATGAGCCAGGTGCAGTGGCTCATACCTGTAATCCCAGTGGTCTTGTATGGTGAGGTGAGAGGATCCTTCAGCTCAGGAGTTCCAGAGCAGCCTGAGTGAGAGTGAGACCCCGTCTCTACTAAAGATAGAAAAACTAGCCAGGTGTTGTGGTGGGCGCCTGTAGTCCCAGCTGCTTGGGAGACTGGCGCATGAGCATTGCTTGAGACTGAGATTTTGAGGCTGCTGTGAGCCGTGACACATAATAAAATAAATAATAAAAAATAAAAATAATAAAAAAAGGTAAAAATGATAATTTTTGTGAATTCTTAGCAATATTCTACAGGGCTTTTCTTTCTTTTTTAATTAATTAATTAATTTATTTATTTATTTTTATTGTTGGGGATTCATTGAGGGTACAATAAACTGGGTTACACTGATTGCATTTGTTAGGCAAAGTCCCTCTTGCAATAGTGTCTTGCCCCCCTGGGCTTTTATTTCTTGACATACTTTTTCCATTTAGCAGCTGTTTTTAAGAGGTTGCTTTTGTGTATGCCTTGACAGAGAATGTTTGGGATGACTTTGTAATCCTCATGATGTTTGGCTAACAGATCAGTGTAATTTGTGTACTAGAAAAACATTTTTAAAAACCTGCTTTTCTGGAATTTCTCCATACACTTACAACTTACCTCTGCTCCTGTATTGGAGATTAATTGGTACTTCCTCAGTTGAGACTTCATGGTTTGGAGGCCAAAAATTCTTGGAAAAGAATGATAAATCCTTGATGTCTTATAGATATTATCTTTTAATTAAAAACAAAAACAAATTCTGATTTGAATTGTTAAATTATCTGCTGACATTCTGCCTTCAGATATGGTTCAGTGACATATTTGTGGAACTGGCTGTTTGAAGTTGACTCACTTTTCTGTGTATCTTCAAATTGTGCCATGATTTTAGAAGCAGGGAAATAATGTGACTTTGCAGTCATGGTCCTGCAAATTGCATTGCATATAACAGCCTGGAAGAGTTAATAATATACTTTCCACACTGACATATATATTGGAGAGTTTGGCTTTAGATATGACAATGCACAATTAGAAAATGTAATTTAAAGGATTTTGGTTCAAGGAACTTATTTAAATCACTTTGTTGTATTTTTCCCCTGTGATTTTTACTGGGTTTTTACAGGTTTACTGGGAATTAAGTAGTGACTCGGATATTACTGATGACTTTTCTTCCACATCTGGATTTTTCACCATTGCTGATGGAGAGAGTGAAGCTAGCTTTGATGTTCATTTGCTACCAGATAACGTGCCTGAGGTAGAGGAAGAATATTCCATCCAGCTTGTGTCTGTGGAGGGAGGAGCAGTGCTGGATCCCGAGAGGTGCATCACACGGTTCTCGGTGTATGCGAATGAGGACCCCCACGGTGTGTTTGCCCTGTATGCCGATCGCCAGTCAGTTCTTATTGGGCAGAACCTAATTAGATCCATCCAAATCAACATAACCCGGCTTGCTGGCACGTTCGGAGACGTGGCTGTTGGATTTCGAATATCATCTGATCATAAAGAACAGCCGATCGTGGCTGAAAATGCAGCGAGGCAGCTGGTGATCAGAGACGGTGCCAGGTTCAGGGTGGACACAGTGCCAATAAAGAATCAGGTTCGTGGCATCTCTTCAGTCTCCTTGTCTGTCCAAGAAAACTCCTTCTAGTGGAGGAGTAAACCCCATCACCGTTTAAATGTTTATTCAGATATGTAGAAGTTAACTATGAAAAATGCCTTAGAACATACGTAATATTGGATAATACATTTGTTGATTATAAATAAATAATTATATTCCTATTTGGAAAGAATATACAGGGTGGCCATAAAGTTTATGTGCAATTTTAAATTGCCCACAGACTTATGGCCACATTGTATTTTTGTCTAGATTGTAGCAGATACTCACGTTCATATATACCCACATACTCACCAGTGCACATGTGGGCACGCATGTGTAGAGATGCTTATATAATTGTTGAGGGGGAAAAATTTGGAGGTCTCCACGAGTTCCCCCTAAAATGCAATGGAAGAAATGGCTGGCTGCTCACTGGGCTGGGGGGACTCCATGAGCACAGAGGCGGACCTGCTGCTCTCTTTAAAAGTTAAGAACACAGGAAATTGGCTGTGATTTTCTATGATGGTAAAGAGGAGAAAGAGTACAGACTATTCTACCTACATTTGGGGTGAGAATGATAAGAATGCACGGATTCCTGGGCAGCGCCTGTGGCTCAGTGGGAAGGGTGCCGCCCCATGTACCAAAGGTGGCGGGTTCAAACCCGGGGCTAGGGCACTGGTCCTATGTACCAAGGGTGGTGGGTTTGAACCCAGCCCTTGCCAGCTAAAATAGCAACAAAAATAGCCTGGCATTGTGGTGGGCACCTGTAGCCCCAGCTACTTGGGAGGCTGAGGCAAGAGAATCACTTAAGCCCAAGAGTTAGAGGTTGCTGTGAGCCATGATACCACAGCACTCTACTGAGGGCAACAAAGTGAGACTCTGTCTCAAAAAAAAGAAAGAAAGAAAAGAAAGAAAGAAGGCACAGATTCCTGTGGGCCCAGTGGATGTCCCAGCAGTCCTTTTCAGACTGAACCACAGAAAGTGATGCCTATTTTTAACCCTCCCACGGATGGTCTATTCTCTGTGTGTAGGAGAGACGCCGTTTTCAGGTTAACTTTGGATGTGTGTGGCATCCATTGCCCTTCTGTCATGGTTTAGGAAAGGATGCCCAAAAACCAGATTGGAGCCATCTTCAGAAGAATCTGCAGGACTAGCTGTGAAGCCTGGAAAGAATTTAAAAAGTCATCAGGAGAGTGTATTGTCTCTGTTGAAAAATAGTTAAGGGTGGAATTCTGAAGCTTTTGAGGAACACCCAAGTCGATTTCATGGAAACTCAAGTATCTGAGTGCAGCTTTCATGGTGTTCAGCCGATGTGAGCTGAGAAAGGGTTAACGCAGCGAGGCGAGACTCTCCTGATATCTCAAAGCAGCCCTGCCCTGCGCCCCAACCTGAAGTGCCAGAAATCAATGGAAAGGTTTAAGGGGAGGTGGAAGGATTATTGAAAGATTAGAGCACGACTTCTCTAGCAGGGTAGCTCCCCAGCCCGTAGATAAGCAAGAACTAAGAGAAATAGAGAAACTTTGCCTGAGTGTGCAGTTTTACTTCATGTAGGTCTGGTGCTTTACGTTCCTGAAAATGACAAAAAGTGTTGAGCTCTACTTGTGTCATTGTTAAAGGGTAGCGGAAAGAAACCCCACAAAGCACCAACAGGAGAAAAACGTAGCAGTTTTCTATGGGTTTTATCTAAGTTTATAGGTAGTGGACTGTCATTCAGAATAAGCCTTTTACACTAATTCATACTTAGTATGTAACCTTTTGATCTTTTATGGAGCTGGGAACCTTTGAAAACAAATAGAGGCTTCTTGATGAGACATTGGTTTCATACCTGTTCTTACATCCCAGTACAATAAGTCCCCTTTCAGCATGTTGATAGGTTCTTGGAAACTGCAACTTTGACCAAAAGGACTCAGAACAAAATCAGTTATAGGAGAAGCTAATTGATATAAACAAGAGTGAAGTTTCTCTTGTATATTTCTAGTTACAGAAACATCACCAGACTTCCAAATAAAGACCAAAATATAATATTTAAATTTTAAACATTGAAATAAAGTGAGCTATGTATACATTTTTAAAAATTAATAAAAAAACTAGTTAGATAATTATTTATTGGCTTATTACACTTTAGGGTTGTGGGTGGCCAGAGCCTGGCTCAGGGCACACTCGCTCACACTGGGACCTCAGAGACACCTCCAGTCACCTGATGGGCCCATCTTTGAGATGTAGGAGGAAACTGAGTCGTCAGGGAACCCAGGCAGACGTGGGGAGAACTCAAGGGCTCAAGTGATCCTTTTGCCTCAACCTCCCCAGTAGTTGGGACTATAGGTGCCCGCCACAATGCCCAGCTAGTTTTTCTATTTTTAGTAAAGTTGGAATCTCACTCTTGGTCAGGCTTGTCTCGCAACTTCTGAGATGAAGCTATCTGCCCTCCTTGGCCTCCCCGAGTGAGCCACCATGCCTGGCCCCATATTCAAATTGTCATCTGCTAATGGATGCTAGGAAGCATTCCTTTAACTTTTCTAGGAATAGCTTTGTATCATTTTATAATAAGATTTCGTTTGACAGAAAGATTTGCCACGAAGAAGATTAGAGTATCTGTTTTTTTACCAGGCACTGTGTGCAGTACACAACGGCTCTCGGAATATTGGTAAGAAAACCAAAATCTGTGATACGTGGACTGAGACCCTAGCCCGGCTCCCAGGTTGTCTCACAGTAACTGGAACATTTTGAAGGACAGTAGTCCTCTTTTCGTTTTGCTTTGAAAGCTTAGCTGTATAGTTTATAAAGAGTCTCCCTCTCCTAGTACCACACATGAATTACCATCTGTAACTTTTTCAAGAGCTTCTTTGAATCCATTTAAATTATTTTTATGATTTCTGTTTCCAATAAAGAGTAACGACAATTTACTATCTTATTCATGCTAAAAGCAACCTCTTTTTCTGCTTACTTAAATGTCTTTCATTAACCCATTTCAAACTGAACGCTTCCTTCTCTCAGATTCCTTAATGTAACTATCGGACTGGACTGAGCGTGTAGATGAGGAGCTGTAGGTCAGTCTCCCCGTCCACGTTTGGGACAACACGTAGCATTTGAAAAACCAAGGGTGTGATTGTTTTCAGTGGTCCCCTCTTCCCTCTTACCTGGGATATAACGCATTGCTCTTTGAAGTTTGGAAAATCAGTTACAAGAGTTTACATATGATTCTCCCTGCCCAACCTCTCGGGTAAAATTGGAACTTTGGACAGGTCAGCAACAGAAAAGAACACCCGAGGCCACCCTGTGTCCAACCCTGTGCTGTGCCTTCCCGCCTCCCAGTGGGTCTCCTTCAGCTGGGCTCTAAAAACAATAGACTCTTTTTGTTTAACACTAGGACTTTGGAATGTGAACTGTTAACACCCCGTAAGTTAGCACAGTGAAGAATCACCCACACACTAAAGGGGCAAGTGTTTAAGGCTAGAGAGTTCTGGTCAGAATGCGAGAGGAATTTCACGTTTGTGGTTGGGTCATTTTTTTGTGCACTTACTGTATGTCAATCATTGTGAAAAGTTCAGCCGAATCAAAGACGGCTGAGACGTACTTCTGTCATCACGTCACTCCCTGTGTGGGAGAAGGCCCTTAACAGCCAGTCAATAAAGCGTGTGAACACACAACGTTGCAGGTGTGCCCAGGATATTGCGGGACTGGGAATTCCTTACATTTGTGCCCAAATGCCATCGAGAAGGGTGGGAAATACATGAAGGGATATTGGTGAGGCCGTCCCACATCAAGGAAGTGGAAGGACCTACTGGCTAAATATCTTTAGTCTGTAAATACTTATCCAAAATATTCAGATAGTCAGTGCAACGTGATCGTTACCAATTTTGAGTAAGTACCGTTAGAGTTGTTAGTTACTATACTCACTGAAGGGGAAGGTCAGTTTGCCGGGTTTCAGGGGCTGGAGCTTTGACTCGTGGCTCCAGCACCAGTTCTGCTTCTGTGATTCCTGTTAATATTGAGGCCATTTGGGCACATGGAAAATTTGCAAGTTTGTGTTTTTTGTACTCTGTAAGTACTACTCCCCACTCTACACTCAGGGAAAGGGTGGATATTGATGAAACTTTGTGATAAAAGTGGCCTCAGGCAGTATGTTAATGGCTCAGGTCAAAGGTCAGTATGTTCCTCTGAAAATTATTTCTAAATCATTGATACTGTTTGTTTATAGGTCTTCCTGGCGCTGGGCTCTAACTTCACCTTGCAGCTGGTGACTGTCATGCTTGTTGATGGACGTTTCTATGGAATGCCGACAATTCTGCAGCGCGCTAAACACGCCATCCTTCCTGTCCCTGAGAAGGCTGCCAATTCTGAGGTCAGGGGCCTTGGGTGTGGTGCTCCCAGGGAACCACCAGAGGGCAGCTTTCCCCAGGAATGACTGAGAGTCTTCCAGATAGAATTTCTTAACTATTTTCTTAAATCTAATCCTCTGAATAACAAAGTACACATAATGGATACATTACATAAAAACAATTTGCCAATTTTCACCATTAGGTAGGAAGATATATTTTCTTTTTGGAGTTTTAGAACGTTTTTATCTTTTGGGATTTCAATGTAAGATAAAGTCAAAATTTCCATGTCTTTTCTGGATACTGAATATTTAGTATTGAGGTATTTTATGCTAAATAATTGAAATGATAATGAAATAGTGATTGACATGTCAGACTTTTTCATTTGCTAACATTGTGAATATTTGTCTTTAATATTTGGACTTTGGTTCACTGTGGCAAGTGTGTGGTGACGGAGGTAAATGCTGATGGCCAAGTCCTGTGATGTGGTGACAGCTAAGTAGTTGAATCTTCTACCTAAATTCATTGCAGGAAAGATTGTTTTCCAATCACTCATAAATTCACTTGAGAACAAACAACAACTTGAAGGCTTTCCGTGTGTGTTAGTCTGATTCTATCAGTAAAAGAAAGAGGCAAGGCTGTTGTCTGTGATGGTGCTAACGTGTATTTTTGAATCCCTTATGAAGTATAATCCCATCCTACTTCTTCAGGTGAGGACTTGACGGACTAAAGCAAACCAGGCTCAGGATTTTGAGAGGAATCTTTGAGATGAGGGGGCAGGAATATAGGCAGGAGGGGTCTCTGGCCAATAAAGGATCCTCTTCATCTCCCCTCCTGGTCATCTTCTCCAAGGAGAACGAGTTGGTTTTGCTCCCTGAAGTGGATCCACTAACATTAAAAATAACAGAGAGGAGTGTTTTTCTTCACCTCCTCTTCCTGAAGAGTAAATGAGGAAATAGAATTTATTAATGTTCTGAAGTTATGCTGTCTTCTCTTTGCTCACAGGTTGTTATAAAAAATATTTCAACTAAACAATTCATTTGAAGTAGTAAAATAGTTCCTCCTCCTTGTTCATATATATTGTTACAACTCTGTATCTCTGCAAAAGGCAAGGTTGAGGCCTTAGGTACATTTGTAGTTTTGGTGTCTTTACATTCCTGCCAGTGTTTGTACAGGCTGTGTGTGTGTTTGTATTTGTGATGTGGCTGGGGTGTTTCTAACTAGCCTTCTAGCCATGTAGCTAACACGATCTCTCTCAAAGCTTTGGCAGTTGATAAGCAGAAACCTCACTGTAATAGATAATCTAGGTTGGTATCAAAGTTATTGCTGTTTTTCTCCTCTATGGCTCCAGAAGCTATCCTATGGAATCCTTACACATGTTTCAGTTTCAGAAGGGAAGAATGAGTTTTAATATGTAACTGTTGATCAAACAGTATCCCACATTTTTAGCTATTGAGACTTAAAGAGGTGAACTGGGGCGGCGCCTGTGGCCCAAAGGAGTAGGGCGCTGGCCCCATATACCGGAGGTGGAGGGTTCAAACCCAGCCCTGCCCCCCCCAAAAGAGGTAAACTGAGTCATCTGAATTACCGTGTGAAGCCAGGGGTGTGTGTTTATTCTTACTCACGGACCAGAACTTACTTCATCTACAAATCACATACCCTAAGAAGGTTGACCTTAAAACAGGGTCTTTCTTGATCTTGTGGAAAAGACACTTATTTTAAAAAAATCTTTGAAACTTTCTGATCCTCAAGCAAAGCTATCACATTAGATAAAAGAACTGAGAAAAACTGAACAGAAGGTCTAGTTCCTGATGCTCATTTTATAAATGTGTTATTATCAAATTTTAGTTTTAGACAAATCAGGAAAGACCCATTAAATAATTTTAAAATGCCATTTTTATATCTTTGCTATCCATAACCATAATTATTACATTTATCTTTTCCTGGATATTGCTCATTTAAAGGATTATATTTTAATAAAAGAAAGTTGTATCACCTGAGCTATAAAGTAGAATAAATTTAAAACTGAGATGTCATTTCTTAAACAATTATTTTTAACTTAAAATGTCATAAGACAAGGAAATATATTGTATAAACAAAGGGGAAGTTGACATTTATCTCACTCTTCAGACAATAGGACACTTTAAAGAGAAATGATGTTAGTATGTTTTCCTCAGGTTAGATTTGAATCCCCTGCGTTTCGTCTCACGGACTTGGCCGCTGGCATGAGCCGAGTCACCATCTCCAGGAGAGGCACATTCGGCTCTCTCTCCATTGCCTGGACTACGGGATATGCTCCGGGGTTAGAGATCCCTGAACTTGTTTTTGTTGGCAACATGACTCCGACACTGGGTGAGTTGTAGATTTTCTAAGATCAGCCCTGTAGAGCATGAAGGAGTGTAATTGGCCACTCAGTTTTTTGGGTCATCCTTACTCTGAAGACTAAACTCTTAGTTTTCTAATAGAGTTTTTCTGTATTTAAGTGATCAGTGTTGTTCAGGCTTGGTGAGAAAAGAGGCACATTTTTCAGCAAACTAAAATCTTCTTACCTCACTTCAAAACAGTGGTCACTAAACAGACTAATCTGTCCTAGGAGAGAGATTAGGTATTCTACAAACCCAATTTGACATATACGGGAATAAAAAGATATAACTTTGTACCCAATTACATGTTCACCCGAATATTTCTGACAGTAGGGCAGCTGTTACTTCAAATATTTTTATTTTAAATTATACTATAAGCTCTTTGAGAGTTAGTGAGATGCAAATACTAGGATGCTCCCTGCAAATTCAGATGATGACAGTATAGAAAGGATTCCGCGGAGGGCCCAGAATCTTTGTGATTCACCCTCTTTTGTTAACTGTGTCCTGCTGCCACAGGCAGATGCCATTTACCCTCAGTAATCAGCTACTGAATCCTGCACATGGACTGAGACCATCAGTCTCTCCGGGAGAGTGGAATGGTTTTCACCTGCCCAAGCTCTTGGCATTGCTGAGAGGGAAGGAGGAGAGTAAGCCAGGGTCTTTTAGTAGGTGGGGGTCAGAGCTGGGACAGTGAAAATCACAACATTGTCATGCCTGGTTCCATCCTGGTGAGAATCTCAGTGAATAGAAAGAGAGTTTAGATGCTTGATTGAGAGAGACCATGGCGCCAGAATTGCCTTGTATACTGTGTCTTGTTAGGCTCTGAGTGGGTACCTTGGTCTGATGTATCAAACAGTGACTCCAGGCTAGAGTACCACCCTGCCATCACAGCTCACAGCAAACTCAAACTGCTGGGCCTAGGCTATCCTCTTGCTTCAGCCTCCCAAGTAGCTGGGACTGCAGGTATCTGCCACAACGTTTGGTTAGTTTTCTGTTGTTTTTCTTTTTTAGTAGAGATGAGGGCTCACTCTTGCCTAGGTTGGTCTCAAACTCCTGAGCTCAGGCAATGCACCTGCCTCAGCCTCCCAGAGTGCTGGGGTTATAGGCATGAGCCTGTGCCTGATCTTAACTATTCTTTTTTTCCCCTAAATTAAAGATATTGAATTATATATCTTTTTTTATTTTCTACCCCTTCCCCCTCTTTTTTCCAGAAATCCTTCTCTTTTTCTCCCCTACCTCTTCTTTCTGTTTGGGTGATAGGCACAACTCTATAGAATATAGTAGTGTTTTTTTTTTTTGTTTTTTTTTTTTTGTATTAGTACCCACTTACTAGGTACAAAAAGATTTATGCATATGGATATTATTTATGAAGGGTGTGTATGTGTGACTTGTGTTTATAGGTAAAATTAATCTTCACAAGCGTTTGTGAGTTTCTCATAATGTGATTAAGCTAAAATACCAGTTCTCAGACAATAGATCTATATTGACAGGTTTGTTTAATTTCTTGATCTTTTATAATAAATGTTCAACCACAATGAAAAAGTGAAGTAAAATGAACATGCATAAACTCACTGATTAGGTGTAATGTTGTTACCTTCCACCGTATTTGTGACATTTCTGAGGCAATTTAAAATAAAATGCATAGATTATGATACTTAATTCTAAACTACTTCAATATGTTATCTCTAAAAATATGCTGGGGTCAGAATGCAAAATAAAGCCTAATACCAAACACACCCCACAGCAAGGCCTCCCATCCACCCTTCTCTTTTTACTGCTAGATTTTGTAATTGAGCCAGGAAAGAAAAAGAGGTAATTGAGAACAGTAGATACGGATTGAAAACAACGTCTGGGTGATCTGTGGGGTTTCTTATCAGCTTATATACCTCTCCCTCTCACTCCTTTTTTTTTTTTTTTTCCCCCCAGTTTCTGGCTGGGGCTGGGTTTGAACCCACCAACTCCGGTGTATGGGGCCGGTGCCCCACCACTTTGAGCCATAGGCACCGCCCTCGCTCCTTTTTTTTTTTTTTTTTAAGAGATAAGGTTTCACTCTGTTTCCCAGGCTGGACTGTGGTAGTGCAATCATAGCTCACTATAACCTGGAACCCCTGGGTTCCCCTACCTGAGCCTCCGCAGTAGCTGGGTCTATCATGTATACCACCACGCACAACTAATTTTTTAAAACATTTTTTAAGAGGCAGGGTCTTGCTATGTTGCCCAGGTTGGTCTCAAACTCCTGGCCTCAAGTGAAGCTGCTGCCTCAGCTTCCCAAAGTGCTGGTATTACAGACACAAGCCACCATGCCCGGCCCTCCCCCCTTTTAAAGTATTTTACTTTTTGTGGACTATAATCAAATTTTGGAAAAGAAAGTATTTCACTACATTTTTAAGAGTCAAATCCCAATTAAAGAACTGAGAAATGATGCTCACATTTTCTTTTCGTGTTTCTTTCCAGGGAGCCTTTCATTTGCCCATGGGGAACAAAGGAAAGAGGTTTCACTGCGGATGTTTCCCAGGCCTGGTCGGCCAGAGGCCTTCGTTATTCACCTGTCAGGAGTGCAGAGCAGTGCTCCCGGTGGAGCTCGACTTCAGTAAGACAGCCTGATTCCTAATAATCTACAATTTATCAGTCAAAACACAAATGCCATAAAAAATACTTTTCTTGAAGCAGATGCAGAAATAGTTTTGGTGTAGAGCAGCGTGTGGCTCACGTGTGAAGGTGCCAAGAGGGAGGCTGGCTTTCAGGAGCGTGCTCACTGCTGCGTGCCTTGAAGGGGTCATCATGGGGTCTCATTTGAGAGTGCTGGCCTGGGCTGACAGGCTCAGGAAGAACCAAGAGGGCAATTCACCTGCTTTTAAAGGGAGTTGTCCTCTGAGAAGCAGCTCAAAAGACCTGATTCACCCAAGTGATCAGGAGTAAGGATAAGGCATTACAGTGGGTAGTGATACTCATTGAAACCAGTGGCTCTTTAGAGTTTAATTTTATTTAATACTTTTATTTATCTGTAACAGTGGTTTATCCACACCCAGTATATTTGCAGATACGTGCGTCCCGGTCAAAAGCCAACCACTCTCCTCCTGCTTGGGATGGGCTTGTCCAGGGGAATGAGACTTGGTGTAGTCCTGGCTCTGCCATTTATTTGTGGTGGCACTTTGGGAAAGTTCCTTGGTCCATTTGTTGTTCGGTTCACTTATTTATAAAACGAGGAAAACGTGTGGCCAAAACTCGTGTGTGTTGAGGTATATTTACATGTGTGGGATGTCGTTGGCAGAATCAAGTTTGGTTTTCGATAACTCATATGCCACTTGAAAACACGTCCAGAGAATGTGTTTCAGAGTCACAAATTCACATGGTCTTAACACAGCCACAGTTTATAGTGCTTACCTGCCCCGATAGACACACGTTCTTTACTCTTCACCACTACAACTCTATGAGGTAAATATTATGTTTGTCCTATTTTACAGATAAAGGAAGCGATTCGTGGATAAATTGTGTGATGAGTCTAGGATCATGCAGCTAATAGGTGTTGGGACCATCATGGCCCCAGGCTGTCTGGCCATTGCTCTGGGTGACAGGTGCTTGACAATAGTGATGGGACCTAGACAGCCCTAAAGGCATTCAAATTTATATTTAAAAAAAATACAAAATT
This sequence comes from Loris lydekkerianus, assembly GCA_963574355.1. Taxonomy (NCBI): domain Eukaryota; kingdom Metazoa; phylum Chordata; class Mammalia; order Primates; family Lorisidae; genus Loris; species Loris lydekkerianus. The sequence goes on along the minus strand of CAUYPK010003960.1, from coordinate 4,967 downwards.
AGTAAAAGAAAACATGTCTGTGGTTTAAATTAGGCTAAGGGGCCATCAGTTGTAACCTGTGATATAACTATTAACTCATAGAAAAACTACAGGAAAAAGCTAAGGATAAATCATTCAGTTATAGATGTTTCTTCCAATTCATACATAAAGTTTTAGTTAAATTCATTTGTGAGAATAATTCCATTTTCTCTGGAAGAACCTGGAAGAACCACAGATTTTGCTCCCAGTGCTGGTAACTGTTTCTCTTTGGTAGCTGAGAGAGCAGGCTGATGCCCCGAGCGTCGCGGCATAAGAGAGGGCTTGCCACGTCAGACCCCTCCCTTAGCTGCTCTGGGGTGATGGGGAGAAATGCGGGACCTCAGATCTCCTCCTAAAGTTCAGACTTGTTAGGTCTTGTCCCTGCTGCTGCGACTTGTATACTTACTTGTTTTGCACTCTCACTTACAGTTGGCAGGTAGGGTTTGATGGAATTGAAAGGCCGTGTCATTGTCAAGACCCCGCCCCCCCCGAGCAGCATCTTAAATACATGGAAGAGGAATCCATGAGTGGTTTTTCTATTTTTTATCAATTCTCTCATGGTTTAATTTGTTTTCCAGATCAGGTTTCACCACTGCTGAAATTGAACCAATGGGAGTCTTCCAGTTTTCCCCTAGTTCTAGACATATAGTCGTGTCGGAGGATACGCAGGTGGTCACACTGCGTGTGCAAAGACTGTTTGGGTTCCGCGGCGATCTCCTTAGAGTTTCCTATCAGACGACCGCAGGAAGCGCCGAGCCACTGGAAGACTTTGAGCCTGTTCACAATGGGGAACTGTATTTTCAGAAATTCCAAGCTGAGGTTGATATTGAAATAACCATTATTAATGATGAGCTGCCTGAGATGGAAGAAATTTTCTACATTAACCTTACTTCAGTAGAAATTGGAGGACTACAAAAGCTTGATGTTAATTGGAGACCACGCCTGAATCTAGATTTTAGTGTTGCAGTGGTCACAATATTGGATGACGATGACCTGGCAGGGATGGATGTTTCTTTCCCCATGACAACTGTGGATGGAACAGCTGATACAACTCTCGTGTCTGTAGAAAGTGACTCCCTCACGCACCCTGGCACGAGCAACATTCCACAGCCAACTGAAAAGGCCACCACTGTCCCCGAGGCAGCTGGTGTATCTACTGTCCCCGAGAAACTTGCCCCCCTTCACAGTGCACCTGCAGAGGCAGAAAAGCCTGACGTGGACACTGTGACTGCCAGTGTTCCCATTCATGGAACATTTAGTCTTGGGCCACCTGTTGTTTATGTTGAAGAGGAGATGAGGAATGGCACATTCAATACCGCAGACGTTCTTATCCGAAGAACTGGCGGGTTTACTGGCAATGTCAGTGTAACAGTTAGAACTTTTGGTGAAAGGTGTGCTCAGAAGGAACCAAATGCATTGCCCTTCCATGAGACCTTTGGCATTTCCAACCTAACGTGGGCAGTGGAAGAAGAAGACTTTGAAGAACAAACTCTTGTCCTTACATTTCTAGATGGAGAAAGAGAACGCAGGGTTTCAGTTCAGATTTTGGATGATGACAAGCCTGAGGGGCAAGAATTCTTCTATGTGTTTCTCACAGACCCTCGAGGAGGAGCCCAGATTGTGAAGGGGAAGGATGACGCTGGATTTGCAGCTCTTGCCATGGTCATCATTACAGGTATGTCTTTGAGGTGATGGAGACAAAAGTGCATTTTTATGGTATGGAATTGGTTTTAACATCAATCTAGCTTAGTTGAAGAGGGTAGATCATTTAAGTGATTCATTAAGGCAGTGAGTTTCTGTAGCACAGACCATGACGTGAATCGTGGTATTCTTCTGAATTCTAGGCTTCAATTGAATGGACTGTAGATGTTCCTTAGATCAAGACAGATATACAATCTATACTTTCACAATATAGGGGCATATTTAATTTAACCATCCAAATATATGATTGTCTATTCTGTTTCGAAAATTCATTTTAGATTTGCCAACCATGTTCAATAATCTATCCTAAAGTCAAAGATCTCATTATGAGGAAATTCTTTGTGTCTGTTGGGGAATAGATTAAAACTATTTCCTTTTGTTTTCCTTTCGACCGAATGCATACATCTTATGGAATCTCTTGGTGATAACTTGCAGCTCGCCTCTGAAATGATACTATAATCCTTTGAGTGAAGTACATGAATTTGTGAATACCTGACCCTACTGAGAGTAATGACAGGCCATCCCATGATTCTTTTCTTTTTTAAAATTTTAATTATAAATCAACAATTTATAATTAGATATACTTGTACGGTACATATTGATGTTATGATACATAAATATTACACAATGTAGAATAATTAAATGCAGCTAGTTAACTTATCCTTCACCTCAAATGCTTAACACTTTTTTGTGCTGAGAACATTTGAAATGTACTGTATTAGAAATCCGAAAGTGTACAATATTATTAACTATATTCATCATTCAATAAATATGAATTTGTCTATTCATCATAGATCTCAAAACCTACCTTTAGGATTTGAAACTTCTTAGAGTTTTTATTATTTTCAGCCATTCAGTTATAATCAGTCGTAATTTTATAAATGTTTTAACTTCCTTTCATACCCAGTATCATCCCATTTATGTTACCCTGCAAATTTATACCAGTTAGGATTATTATATTTTATTCTTATTTCTACAATGTAGTAAGAGTGTTTTAAGTACAACTTCTAAAAGTTATTTACTGAGCATCATTGGCCTAATGCCATCTACATGTTTCCATTAAAATTAGTTCAGCAATCAACATTCTCCGACTCATTCTATGACACAGACTTTTTATTACAGTTATTTGACTATGCTCAGGGCTGATAGTCAAAATATTTAGCAATTAGTTTGGTACAAGGCAAACAGATCAGAATGGCTCCTGGAGGCTCACTGTTGCTCTAAGCAGTATGCCATTAGTTACTGGATCATGCAAAGATTGTATAGTCCCAATTAGGGAGGTGACGAAAGGCTCTGGGGCTCAGGATGGCAACTAAGTACCAGCTGGAAGGAAGGTGCTTCCATATTTTATCAGTCAGTATGGCCCGCTAGTGCCTACCCATAGGTTAGCTCTGAGCCTAACTCACCTGGCAAACAGCAAGTCACCTGGGCGCTCTGAGACTCTCTAATGTTGTCTTTCCCTCCCTGAGGGACACAGATCATATACGTGGCAAATGAACGACTCCTCATCATACCTCCTTCTTAATGCCATCTGAGGTATTTGACCTGACAGCATCACCACGCACATTCATGCGGTCACAGTACCCGGAGTTCTTACTCTGCCTGCAAATGTTCCCCTTGTTTCGACTTTTAAAATTATTATTATTATTATTTGGGACTCATTGAGGGAGAATTAGGTTATACTGATTGCATTTGTTAGATAATGTGCCTTTTATAATTGTGTCCTGTCCCCAAGAGGTGTGCCTGACGCTGTGACACCCCCACCCTCATCTCCTACCCGCCCTTGTATTAGCTCAACTCCTGCCTTCCTATTAGAAGAGAGTGCATTGGATTCCTGCTTCTCCATTCTTGTGATGCTTTACTAAGAAGAAGGTGCTCCACCTCCATCCAGGTTGATACACAAGATACAAAGTCTCCGTCTTTTTAGTGACTGAATAGTATTCTATGATATTGTACATACACCCCAGCTTGTTCATCCATTCCTGGGGTGTGGGCATTTAGGTTGTTTCCACAATTTGGTGATTATAAATTGAGCTGCAATAAACTAAACAGTCTAGTGCAAATGTCCTTATGATAAAAAGATTTTTTTTTCTGGGTAGATGCCTAGGACTGGGATTGCAGGATCAAATGGGAGACCTAATTTGAGTTCTTTGAGGATTCTCCATACTTCCTTCCAAAAAGTTTGTGTTAGTCCCACCGGGAGTGTAAAAGTGTTCCCTTCTCTCCACATCCACGCCAGCATCTTCAGCTTTGAGACTTTGTGATGTGGGCCATTCTCACTGGGGTTAGATGGTATCTCAGGGTAGTTTTGATTTGCATTTTTCTGATGATTAGGGATGATGAGCATTTTTTCATATGTTTGTTAGTCATTCGTCTGTCTTCCTTAGAGAAGGTTCTGTTCATGTCTCTTGCCCAGTAATAGATGGGGTTGTTGGGTCTCTTTTGTTGATTAATTTGAGTGCTCTATAAATCCTTGTTATCAAGCTTTTGTCTGATACATCATATGCAAATATCTTTTCTCATTCTGAAGGTTGTATGTTTGCTTTGGTTGTTGTTTCCTTAATGGTATAGAAACTTTTCAGTATAATTAAGTCCCATTTGTTTATTTTTGTTGTTGTTGCAATTACCAGGGAAATCTTTTTCATAAAATCCTTCCCCAGGCCAATGTCTTCAAGTGTTTCCCCATACATTCTTCAAGGATTTTTATTGTTTTTTGCCTTAGATTTAAATCATTTATCCATCTTGAATCAATTTTGTAAGTGGTTTGAGAGGTGTGGGTACAGTTTCAGTCTTTTACATGTGATTATTATTACAGTTCTCCCAACACCATTTATTGAATAGGGATTTTTTTAATTGATTTAGTATTAAGGCATAGCTGTGTATATTAATGCCTACAGGGGGCACCTTACACCTGTTTTATACACCGTTTGACACATTTTCATCACACTGGTTAACACAGCCTTCATGGCATTTTCTTAGTTATTATGTTAAGACAATTATATTCTACATTTACTAAGTTTCACATGTACCCTTGTAAGATGCACCGCAGGTGTAATACCACCAATCACCCTCCCTCCGCCCAGCCTCCCCCCTCCCTCCCCGCCCTCCACTCCCTCTCCCCCTTCCCCCTATTCTTAGGTTATAACTGGGTTATAGCTTTCATATGAAAGCCATAAATTAGTTTCGTAGTAGGGCTGAGTACATTGGATACTTTTTCTTCCATTCTTTTTTTTTTTGTTAATATTAAA
>CAUYPK010003956.1:0-22056 GCA_963574355.1 Loris lydekkerianus | reverse complement strand
GGAAAGATATATGGAGAACACTTAAAGATCTAAAAATAGACCTACCATTCAATCCTGTATTTTCAACTTTCTAATGCTGATAGAGCACCCCCATTTCCTGGATAGTTTTAAAATCATCATATACTAGATCATTCAGCTTTGCGTCTTCTGCAAATTTGAACCTAGGGACAGGCATTCTCTTTTTTAAAGAAAGATTTATAAGCAGCTTGCCTAGAGGGAAGGAGATGCTCCAGATGACCTCTGAAAGTCCCTGCCAGGCTTATGTTTTGAATTTTCCATAACATTTCATTATGTAAAACAGACCCATTAGCTATGTTTACTCAGGCCCAAGGAAGAAGATTGAGACAATTACCTAAAAATCCACTGTGACTTTTCCGTAAATGTTATTAAAGAAAAAGTGGGAAATGGGCTTGAATTATCCAGGGTGTTTATTTCCATTGATCAAAGTCACAAAATAATTACCTCATTTCACTTTGTCTGATTAGTCATAAGACCATGACAGATTTTATCTTAGAATATACTAAAAGGGAAATATAGTAACAATAGATAGTTAACTTCTATGTCAGTTTACTAAGAGAACTTTTTTTCTTACTTAAAGTGGAAGAATACCTCCATAAAGTCAGAATTATTTAAAGTCTAAATGAGAGTAATGAAGATAAAAGAATTAATCCATATTCAGCAAATATCAGCAAAGAAATGATGGTTGAAATGTAATAATCCAAACCAAAAGCTTGAAAAGTTTATACCATAAAATAATGGCTTCTGTTTTTATTTATCATCGTATTCATAATGTAGAGGCTTAATAAAGGTCATGAATAAGGGATAAAAGATACATCAGATATTCTCTAGAGGATGCTATAATGATCAGAAAAAAAGATTTAAAAACATTACGTAGAAAGGTTAAAAATTTACATGTGAATTTAAAATTCACCTAGGAAAATATAAACCAGCTGTCATGATGTAAATAAAGAAAAAGCCTTACTGAAAAAAATTGGACTATAGTGGTTTAAGACGATGACTTAAAACAAAACCTAACTTTTCTTTGTCCATGGTTGATGGAATAGTATCAAGCCACAAACAGCCCATCATGATTTTCTATATATGGTGCTGGTGAGGCTATTTATTTTTGGTCAAAGATCAGGAAGCATTCCATGGCAATGAGACCTCTTAATCTGTGAAACACTATCTCAGGGAAAATTGTAGAAATCTCTTTATTGGTCACTCATGTTTGCTTAAAAAGTAGATTGGACAAAATATGATAAGACACATCATGGGAAGCAAATCACTTTAAAGGATGAGGTAAGAGCAGGAGATTAAAAAGAGGAAGCTTCTACTCAGTGACTACTTTGTGAGCAAGGCATTTTACACACATATTTCATATCACAGCCACTCTGGGAAAGACTATTGTAAACATTTTAATGATGACAAACTGAAGGTGACAGTAGCTTGCTAGAGTCAAAAGTCATAAGTGACAGAGCTAGGGGTGTGAGCCCAGGCCTGTCTCACTCCTGGCATCATGCTTTTCTGTTCTGAGAAAGAAGGAATCACAAAAAAGGCAATATTTAATCTCTAGTGATGAGGCAGACAGCTTTTTTCTATTCTTGACTGGAGTGAGTACACTGTATGTTCAGACATGAACCTATAAGGAAAGGAAAAATGAGCTTTAAAAAGCAAAGCATTTTCTTATCCCTATGTTTGCAAATTGAGAGATGAATGACAACTATTAAGAGTCCAGTTGCAATGAAGTTATAGGAAGTAAAGCCAGATTACTGGGGTCTTAGTAATTAATGAGTGACAGAAAATCAAGTTGTCCTTGACAACTCATCCAATCTACACACTATTGTCAAAGTTCTCTCTCTTTTGGTGGCAGCAGCAAATGCAGATAACACTCTCAAAAAGAGAAAAGAGAAAGTGTTAAAAGAGGAAAGAAAGATCATGGAAAGATGTATTCTTTTAAAGCAAAGTGAGATTTCAATAGTTTGTTGGTTGAGGAGAGGGAAGAAAAAAAATAAGATTCAAAGATAAGATTGGATAATAACAATAATTTAAATTACTAAGATTTGAAACAGTGGATATCAGAGAAGTGAAATGATTAATTTGGGGGAAAGATGGAAAGAGAAGATGTGAGTAAACACAGAATCATTAGGCACTGCAGTAGTTATCTTTAGGAAATTAGAAAAATGTCAGCTATGAGTAAGGGGACCCTGCTTAGGAACTTGAATAAAATTGAAACATTTAAGACGTTCAATATGTGCATGGAAAAGGGGACAAGGACAGCAAGAAAAAATTGGTTGAAGAGGAAAGACAAAAAGCCCAGGGGGGCGGGAAGAAAAGTGGATATAATTGGGGGGGATATACATAAGACATGAATGAGAATGTTCTGGAAGTTGACATGAAATGAAGATAAATTCGGTGGAAGTGGAGTAATGGCAAAGGCAGAAACATAAAAGGTCAGGAGAATTTTGATGTTAAAACTTCTTTCAAGTTATTTTGGGATGACAAGTTCTAAGTAAATGGGTTCCTAGGATACAGAGGAAGCAATGAGCACTAAATGAGAGAAGGGCATATGAATAAGAGAATTAGGTATTGAGTGATCCAGTCGTCAGATTTATTAAAAGCTACTCAGAATCATGGAATAGGGAGGATCATGGTGATTTAGCTGTTAAAGTCTCTGAGAAATCAAAAAGGAGGCAGTACATAGTTATTTGACATGTAGTAAAGACGATGAGAAACAACAGTTCTCAGATGGTGTGGATTTTCTAAAGAAGAGCCATGGATAGCAGCAGTCCCCAAAAGGCGGCATAATTAGGTAGAGCCCAAGTACCAGTTTAAAGATAAAGATTATATAAAGAAAAAATACAAACTAAAAATGAAGAGGTTATTCATTGCCAGAAAAATGGAGGTATCCAAAAGTACTAGGAAAGATGGTTGAGAGCTTAGTGTGAGCAATCACCAGGGAAGGCATAAGATTGAGGATCATTGCAATAAAGGTGTGGAAACACAGAGGATTGGGGGTGTAAGACTAGACTATAAATTGGAATCACTGAGATGAACAAGGACGTCAGGAGACTAGAGGTTACAGATCAGTATGAGGCAGAAGTTTCCTACCAATGCCCAAAGCAGAAATAAGCAAATATTAAATCATATTTCTGTGCTTTACCTAATAATATCTGATCTCTATCTGAGAGTGGAAAAAAAAAAACAACATGAAACTTTGGGAAAGATAAATCATTTTTCAGTTGGTAGCCCCAGGTACAATTTAGGTTACTTATCATTTGCAAATTCCCACAAAAGTTAATATTTAAAACACCTTTTGAATATGTTTCTTTTCCAAATGCTCTCAAACACAATACACACAAAACACACACAACCTGGTGTCTTTCTCTTAATGTGTCATTATCAATACACCTGCCGCTCTCTAACTCTAAAAAATCTCAGTGCTCTTCGACCATCTTTTTTTTCCAGTCTTTAGCCTGAGAGACATTATAGGCCAGTAACCATTATAGGCCCCATCACCTCATCAGTTTGGAACATGACTCATTCACTAATAATATCAGATTATTTCTCAATTTCTTTTCAGCACCATCCTCACATTTTCCTTAATCCAATTGTCATTTATAGAATATTTCATTCAACAATGGCAGAATAAACATTCTTCTCATATGCACATAAAACATTCACCAAGACAGACCATGTTCTGATCCATAAACGTACCTTAAATTTAAGAAATTAGAAATTGTACAATGGGGCAGCACCTGTGGCTCAGTGGGTAGGGCGCCAGCCCCATATACCAAGGGTGGTGGTTTTGAACCCGGCCCCAGCCAAACTGCAACAAAAAAAATAGGAGGTGCTGTGCCGGGCACCTGTAGGCCCAGCTGCTCAGGAGGATAAGGCAAGAGAATCATCTAAGCCAAGGAGTTAGAGGTTGCTGTGAACTGTGATGCCACAGCACTCTACCAGGATGATAAAGTGAGACTCTATCTCTAAAAAAACAAAAAAATTGTACAATGTATACTCTTCAAACAAAATGGAATTGAACTAGAAATCAATAACTGAAAGATAGCTCTTAAAAAGTTCAAATACTTGGAAAAACTCATTGGGTAAAGGTGTCTCAAGGGAGGTTTTTAAAATATGTTCAATTATATGAAAACAGAATTACCAAAATTTATGCTAAAGCAGTACTTGGAAGTATACTTATAGCATTAAAGGCATATGTTTAAAAGAAAAGGACAACCTAAAAATCCATAAACTAAACTTCCACCTAGGACACTAGAGAAAGAAGAGCAATTTAAACATAAATGTAACAAAATTTAAAAATAAAAATTATAGCAGAAATCAATAAATTACCAGTGTGATGAAAATGTGTCAAACAGTCTATGAAACCAGTGTATGGTGCCCCATGATCACATTAATGTACACAGCTATGATTTAAAATGAAATCAATAAATTAAAATAGAAGGATAAAAAATGTCAACAAAACCAAAAGATGGTTTAAAAAAAAAAAAAATCAATAAAACTGATAAAACTCTAATCAGGCTAGCAAAAATAGAGAGCTAGAGACAAACACATACACATATTGAAGACACAAGTTAAGAATATCAGAAATGCAAAAACTATCATCCCTACTGACATAACATAGACATTAAAATATTCATAAATAAATTCTATGAAGAATTCTATGTAAACAAGTTTGTTAACTTAGAGGAAAGGGACTGGATGCTTGAAAGGCAAACTACCAAAACTCATACAAGGTGAAATAGATTACCTTAATAGCTCTGTACCTATTAAGGAAATAGGATTAATAATGAATAATCATCTAAAGGAAAGCACAAGAGCTCATATGGTTTTGTTAGGTACTTAACCAGAAATGAGCAGGGTGAATGAAGCATGCAGGTAGGCTATTTTGGACTGGTCTGGGTCAGGCAAAATGCCCCGGTTTATGATAGACATAGAATTTAGGATTGTCTAACATGGACGTAGATGCCCCCAGTATATTGGCCTGACCTACAAATGCAGCTAAAAACTGGGCATGCCTCCTTTTTTTTGTCCTCTCTTTCTCCTGAGCCTTAACCTCCTGCTCCTCATCTACCTCTACTGTAACACACCATATTTGTCATAGCCAAATCTCCGCTAAACATGCCTGACAGGTTTTTTGAGTTTTGTCCTAATGTCTGAAGCCGACTAAAGAACTTGTCTCTCAAAACGACTTTTCCCTGGTAACTCTCAAGCACAGTGAGCTTGTCCAGGGCATCTTTAAGATGCTGAAGATGGGATTTTCTTCATAATAAATGACTGTGTGTGACCATGCCAAGACCAGATTTTACACATAATGCATAATGATCTCATTCCCATATTGAGTATGATCATAATAATCCCAATTGGGATCAGCTTCAGGCACAGCTATGTCACCTACGGGGAATTTTTCATTTGGGAGATGAAGGCTATCTGAAAATATTCTAGCCTCTTTTAGGACCTGTTCCTTTTTCATATCAACATCTGTACCAGTATAATTTGGAGGTCCTTTCAAGTAAAATCAGATGTTGAAAGGCCTCAATATATCAGTCGGGGCTATCAGTATAACAGCCTAAATTGGTTTTGATTTGTTTTAACTCAGTAAGAGAGAAGGGTTTTGTGAACTAAAGCTAGCCAAAACTCTCCACCAGCAGTCTCAACCAGGGACCGAAACTTTGCACGTTTTGGCTCAGTCTGTGGTGGCCTGGGTTCAGGCACGGGGGTGAAGGGGGTGCAAAGAAAGACCAAGGCAAGAAGGGGAGGATGTTCCCATTAAAGATTTAACCTTTTGGTGAAAGAGGTAATGTTGATTTCTGAGATGGAAAAAATTCCTGGACTTACGGGACCTCTGATCATTAACCTAAATGCTGACAAAAATTTTCTAAGGCAGTCAATGTATCAGAATTTAAGGTCACATTAAGTAGCCAGTGTTAAGAATTTTCTAATTTATATTGGGGCCAAACTGCATTACAAAAGATAATCAAATGGTACTTTTTAAGAATCTGGGTATCAAAGTATTTCCAATTAGAAAAAAATATATCCCAATATACTATCAGGTGGAATAGATGGTTGGTGACCAGACAGCTTGTTACCCAGCTTGAAAAGGGTTGGTGGGAAGACCAGAGAGCTCAGCATCCCAGGATGTAATAAGCTACCCTACTCAGCATAGGGCAGTGTCTGCTGTGCCCTTCTTAAAGAGAACTGTCTTGTACCAGGGAGCTGAATGACACCTCTGGCATATGTTCCCAGGGGCCTGTGCAATTGCCTTCAGGAGACTAGTCTGAAAATGGGATTCTTGGCAATGAGACTCATCTGTGTGTGGGAGTCTAACCAAGGAGACTGGACCAGTGCTGAGAGAAAGGAGTGAAGTGAAAAAGGAGAAGGGATGGACAGGATTCTTAGGCCACGGTAAAATAATGCCACCCCTTTGGCCAGCACTGGGAAAAACAAAAATGTAAAGGGGGAGAAGGCAAAGTTGAAGGACTTATTTGTCTGATATAGGATTCCCTGACATAATGGGCTTGAAACATCTCCCACTTGGCTGAGAGATGGTTCCCACATTGCCAGTGGTGCTGTCTTAAATAGCTAACCAGGAAGGCCGCTATGAGAGGCTGGATAAGAGGCATGGCCTCTCCCAGAAAGCATTAAATCCCTTCACCCCACCAGGTCGATGTCTGGCACTCCCTCCTATGACCACCTTTTAGTAAAAATGGAAGAGATCAAGTTCTGGGATACAATGCAGATCAAAAGGAGCCATTTGCTGAGAATGTGCCCAGACATAGTAGTGCCAATTGAAGATTCTCTCTCATACTATGACCCCCTGTCCAAGCCAGCAGTAAGATGAAAAACAAATGGCTCCTTGGCACTCTCTCCCACACAACCATCCGACTTCCTCAGCAGTAAAAGAAGAGAATTAAGAGTGACGGTAAATCAGTGAAACGTACCTCCTCTTAGCTGGCTCACCAAGATCTTAGAGCAGAGAGGTGGGTCAAGGTAGTTGCCAAGATAATCGAAGAAAACTAGTAAGGTTTTAGTAAGAAAAATAAGGTATTTATTAATGACCTGCACAGCAAGTTAGCCCTGTCCTAGTGACTGCAGGCTCTATGGAAAGTGCAGCCTGTGGGTTTTAAACACAACTTTGAGGAGTATCAGCTGCTTCTTGGAAGTCTCCAAGGGTCTTAATTAACTCTGTTCTCAAAACAGCCCACCTGAAAAGTATTGAAAACAACTTGCCCAAAGTCTTCATAACCCACCTGCAGGGTCTTAATCAGCCTCATTCTCATCATAGCCCTGGTCAGCCTGACCCAGACTGACCCCAAGTAGCCTGTGTATCTGTCATCTGCTCTGCTCATGTCTAGTTAGCTACCTAACACTTTCAATGGTGAATTCTCCTGAACTTAACAAGAATAAACAATGTCAAGTACCAACCATGTTTTTCATAAAAGAAAAGCAGAGGGAATACTTCCAACTCATTTTGTAAGGTTGGCAACACATCACAAGACCAAAGCCAGATAAGGCATTATAAAAATAAAAACCAACTACAAACTCATATCTTTCATGAATATAGATGCAAAAAATTCTCAGCAAAATATTAGCAAATCAAATATAGCCATGTATGAAAACAATTATATACCACAACCTATTACATTCTAGGTATGCAAGGCTGATTCAGCATTACAATATCAATGTATATGATCTATCACATTAATGAGTTAAAGGGGAAAAAAATCATATGATCATGTTAATTGACAGAGAAAAAAGCATTTGACGAAATCCAACCTATTTATGAAAAAAATTCTCAGCAAACTCAAAATAAAAGAGAACTTTCACACCTTGATAAATTGCACCTACAAAACCTACAGCCAACATAATACCTAAGGGCGAGAGACAAAATGCTTTCCCTACAAAGGGAACAAGGTAAGGAGATTTCTTCTCACCATTTCTATTCAATATTGTACTGCAGGTCCTGGCCATGCAAGAAGACAAGAAAAAGAAATAAAAGCATACAGATTAAAGGGATGGAAATAAAACTGTTTATTTCCAGATAACATGATTGTTCATGTAACATGAATCTACGAAACAATCTCTGAGAACTATACAGTGAATGTAACAAGACAATACATAAAAGTCAATTGTTTTCTTAATTATCAGTAATGAATCGTTTATATTTGAAATTTTAAAATAACACTTAGATTAGTCCTCCAAAAATGCTATTAATCTAATAAAATATGTATAGGATCTGTATTACAGAAAACTATAAAAGTCTAATGAAAAAGTCAAAGATAATCAAAATAAATGGAGAAATATTTTGGTTTGATGCATTGGAAAACACAATATTGTCAAGATGTCAGTTCTTCTCATCTTGATCCACAGATTCAACACAACTCAAATCTAAATTCTAGGAAACTGCTTTGTGAATATCAGCAATTGATTTCTAAAATTTATACAGAAAGGCTAAATGCCTTTTAAAAGTTATTCTGAAGAAGAACAAGAGGACTCACACTATCATATTAAGACTTACTATAAAGCTATAATAATTAAAATATCATAGTGTTGATGAAAGACTAGATAAATATATCAATGGAACATAGAGATACTGGACATTGACCCACATGAATACTGTCAGACACAAAGGTTCAAAGATAATTCACTGGAGACCTGATAGCCTTTAAAAATAATGGCTGTTAACAGAAGACACTGTTAGGGCGGCGCCTGTGGCTCAAAGGAGTAGGGCACCAGCCCCATATGCTGGAGGTGGCCGGTTAAAACCAAACCCTGGGAAAAAACTGCTAAAAAAAAAAAAAAAAAAAGACACTGTTAAAGAATTAAAAGATGAGCTGTGGACCAGGAGAAAATATGATTTGCATAACATGTATCTGGTAAAGTAATTGTATCTAATATATACAATTTAACCTTAAAATTCAACAATAAGAAAAAAACTCCATTAAAATTGATCTGACCAATTCGTTATCAGGATATACAGATGTAAATAAGGATTCAGAAAGGTGTTCATTATTATTTGTCATTAAAGAAATGCTAGCACTGAGATGTCACTGTATACCTATTAGATTAGATAAAATAACATTTTTCAAAAGCCAAAAATACTTTGTTGGTGAGAGTTCAGACCAACAAAAACTCTCATTCATTGCAAATTGGTTCAGCCACTTTAAAAGATAGTTGAGAAAAATTTTACAAAGCTAAACTTAGTCATCTTGTACAATCAAACAATTATATCCTTAGGTATTTACCCAACTATTTAAAAAACTTAATGTCCACACAAAAGCCTGCATGCTAATTTTTGTAGCAACTTTATAATCATCAAAAATTAGAATCAACTAAGATGTTTTTAGTAAGGGAATAAGCAAATCTAATATCGTCTCACCGCTTACCTGCAGACAATACATTTCAAGACCCCCAGTGAATGCCTGAAACCATGAATATTACCAAACTCTGTACCTATGCTAAAGTTTAATTTATAAATTAGGTACAGAAAGAGATTAACAACAGTGACTAATAATAAAATAGAGCCATTTTAACAATATACAGTAATAAAAGTTATCCAAATGTGGTCTCTCGCTCTCAAAATATCATTTGTACTATATTACTCTTCTGATTCTTCTGATGAAGAAGGGCAGACCAGGACAGCATGAGATTTCATAGTGCTGCCCAGCACAACACACAATGTAAGACTCATGAATTGTTTATTTCTGGAATTTACTACATAGTTCGGGGCCATGGTTGACCATGGGTAATGAAAAACTCCAGATAATAATAAGGGGAACTTCTGTATATCAATACAATGGAATATTATTCAGTGATTAAAAGAAATGAGCTATGAAGGGATGAAATGCATATTCCTAAGTGAAGGAAGCTAAGCTATGTAACAAGAGCCTGAATAGCCTGCATACTATATGATTGCAACTACATAACATTCTGGGAGGCAAAACTACAGAAATGGTTAACAGTGGTTGCCAAGGGCTCACAGTTGGGAGGACAGTTGAATAGGTGAACGAAGGTGAATTTTTAAGAGTGGTAAAACTATCCTGTATGATCCTGTGGTGGTGGTTTGTACATTTATGCAAAAAACCCACAAACATTTCCAGCATTTAAAGTGAACATGAATTCATCAATGGAAGTTTAAGAAATCATATAAGAGGTGAAGAACCCTGGACTGAATGCCGATTGTGACAAAAGAATCCAACTATATACAAATGTATGAAGCAACCTCACTGAAGTGGATGGGGGTGGGGGTGGTGCTGACCTAAGTGACTTTAGAAATAAGTGAAGTCATATACATATGAGTATATATATTACCTTGTTCACTTACAAAAGGAATCAGACTCCTTGTATATCAGCCACTTGTAGAAGTGGCTGATTCTAGACGAGGGGCAGAAACTAAACAAAATGAGCCTAGAGCATCTTACAGTGCCAAAAAGTAAGAAAATCCCCCCACCAAAATATCACTGATGTGAATATGATCATAGGATATAGGAGTTAACTATAACAGTTCTCAAAGATAAAGCTGGAACAGTGTAAGCAAAACATAAAGTTCTAACATATTGGATTGTAATCCAAAATATAAAATAAATACCCAGAAGTCCATATGACATAGCTAAATGGTTAAATAATTAAATGGAATAGATACAAATCTCTCTTGCAAAAGAATTCCACATAATTATATAGATACTGTATTTTACCATGCATAATGGATACTTTTTGGCCTGAATTTTTGAGGAGAAAAAATAAGGATGCACCTTACACATGGGTAATATGGCTCAGGAGCCCGGAAGCCAGTGGGCCTCCCAGGGCCACCACACCCTCCCTCTTGGGCCTGCTGAGTACAAGGGGTTCCAGACCAGGAGGACACAGGATTCAGTAGGCAGAGAGGCTAGAGTGGCCTCCACCAGTTCCACAATCAGGGTAGGGGCAGGTGGTAGGGCTGGTGAGGTGGGCCATGGCCTTAGAGGGTGAAGGCCAAAGCCCAAGGCCTGGACACATGGACGGGACCAAGAGCATTTGGCTGCCTGCAGGTCAAGCAGCCTCAGAAGCTCCTGCCCCATACGCCACAGGCCTGGTCATCTCAGCCACAGCCCCTGCCGTGGTGAAGATGGAAGGGGCAACTTTCACAGGGTGCAAGTGCAAGGCTGCAGAAAGGTACGGCTATCTACATGTTTACCACGGAAGCATTAGCTCTCCCCAGATGTGTCTCTCTCAGACAAGAACTGGACACTTTCTCAAGGGGTTTTCCTGAAAGCCAAAAATGTGGGTGTGCATTATACATGGGAGTGCATGATACATGGCAAAATAAGGTACTGTGCCCTGAAGTGGGGGGTGGGGGGTGGGGGGACAGAGGAAGTGTCCACTGTTTAACTGGGTCATGTGTAGTGGCTTCCCTCCAAAGAGTAAACTATAGAGAGGGTGGAAAAGAATAACTCTACAGCAGAGAAACTTGACTGCTTCGGCCTGGTGATCAAGAAACAATTACCAGTCATGTAGACAGCATAGACTCTCGATTTGATAGCATAAGAATGACACGTCACCTGTGTGGCCTCCAAAACCCAAAACCCCAGGTAAATCATGGGGGAAAACCATCAGACAAACTCCAATGGAAGCGGCATCCTACAAAACACCTAGCCAGTATTTTTCAAAACTCTCAAGGCCCTCAAAAACAAGAAAAGTCAAAACCCTATGATAGCTAAGATTTGCCCATAATGACTACATGTACTGTGGGATCTTGGATGGGATCCTAGAATAGAAAAAGGACATTAAGTAAAAACTAAGAAAATCAGAAGAGAGTATGGACTTAGGTTAAAAATAATGTATCAATATTGGATTATCAGTAGCAACTATTGTACCAAACTAATATGTTAATAAAGAAAATTGGATGTAGGGTACTTGGGATCACTATACTATCTTAGCAACTTTTTCACAAATTTAAATCTATAACATATTGTATATAAAGGAATATACTAATTTGTAAAATTAGGCCTATTTAAATTAAGAAGTCTTATTAAAAAAGTAAAAACGAATGAATTATGCCCAACATTAAAACCTCATTATTCCCCAAGACCTTTTCTTCACCATGAGCTGTCATTTATGCCAGAAAACTGTCTGTCTTCTTGTCAGCCTCTCTCCTCACTTAAATAATCACTAAGTTTGGGCAATTATAGTTTCTTAATACCTTACAAATTCATTTCTACTTCTTCATTCCCATTGCCTTAGCCCAATGTTTTTACCCAGCTCCTCAGAAGATTCACTGTCCAACTTCTGTTTTTTTCCCCACTTAAATCCATCATGCCTTGCTGAAACAAGAGTAAAATTTCAGAAATATTGAAATGGTTGTTTTCCTTTCCTGCTTAAAATCCTTACTGACTCTGTTGTGTCTTCAGCACGGAATCCAAGTGGCTTAACCGCATCAGAAAGCCTTTTGTTAACTGGCTTTGCTTTCCTTTTCAACATTATCTCTCTGTGTTGTCCCTAGGCCCATCCACTTTTCCCATCATCTTGTATTACTTGCGATTGTTAGAAAAGTTTTATATCTCTCTTATCATCGTACAATATTTTCCTCCTATACCCCAAATTCTACCTTTTTGGGGAAGCCTTTTCCATTATTTTAAGCATTTCAAGCTGTGAAATGCCCACGCTCTTTCCCTCAGATTTCTGGGTGTACTTGAGGGAAAACACCGTCACAGTACAATGTAACTCCCAATTGTTAAGTCTTTCTGTTAATTGCTTTTAGGTGTGAAATAGGATTTAATGTGTTTAATAAAAAAAAGTATATAGCTCCTATTTCAGTACCTAGTACATGATTTGCTTTGCACAGTCATTTTTTTTTTCATTTTTTATTCATAAACTACCCAAGCTTTTCTGAATTCAAGCATCTAGCATAGTGCCTGAAAGGGAGTGTCTGAACATAATATGCAGAAAATATCTATTTCAAGAGTTCCACAATTCAGCTTCTGAAACCGTAGCTCAGCCTACAGAACTTCCCTCTTTTCTTGGGCAGACAGTATGGTATATACACATATTTGGGGGAAGGAGGAGGGAGGTGCTAATATTTGTTAAGCAAATATCATGTACTAGGTACTGAAATAGGAGCTATATACATTTTGTTATTAAACACATTAACTCCTGTTTCACAGCTGAAAACAACTGAGGTTTAGAAGGAAGAAATTACACTGGTCAACAGCTTTAAGGTTTGAAAATATGATTCTCACCTTGTCTCTCCTACTCAAGTAAGTTCAGAAATAGCTGAGATATAAATGCATGGATATGACAGACCTGAATAGTAGCTTTGTGGGAGGTGTGCAGGATCAAAGATCTGCATTTGGGTCTATGACGACAACGCTAGATCCTTGGACTTCATATGAAAATGAGAATTGGATATGGAATGCTGAGATAACTACCAGAAATTGCAGCTTGAAACATGTGAATACACACACCGTCATCATCACTATTCCCATCCATGCTGGGACAAAGAAATACATGTTTCTCGACCTGTTCCTAAATTCCTGGAAATGACATCCCTCACAACATCAATAAGGAACTGAATTTTCTGAGATGTCAAACACTACTGACCACTGACTAACTGCTTTTCCCTAGGGCTGTGTATGATTTATATTTCTGCTGGGCTTGACTTAAGAAAAAGAAAGATCTTATGACTATAAGCATTTTATCTGTCAGGTTAAATGCACAGAGCATTCCTCTAAGTTTCACATGAAAAACACATCATGGTGTGTAAAGAACAGAAATTTGGAAAGTAGGAGGGGAAAGGAAATTATTTAAATGTAAAATTTTTGGAGCTAAATATAGTAAAATAAGATAAAGTAAAGGAGTTCCTGTATATACACATCTGAGATCCAAAGAAGAGGTACAAAGGAATAGACCAGAAACGAGGCAAAGTTGGATAGAATTACCAATGCAAAGTATCCCCTCAAAGATAGTAGGCTTCAAAAATGAATAAAAACTCTTTAAGAAAGCCAGACAAAAATAACAAAACACTAGCCTCCCATTTCTGCACAACGATATTTAAGGGCAGAAGGACAGAGACTAACAAGTACCTTTAGCATAAGACACTCAAGAGAAGAAGGTTTCCTAAAGGTTTTACTATATAGACAAAGTATCTTTCAAAAAACGTATTACAAACTCAACAAATCATGTTTCTACAAGTAAATGTTTCTTGAAATAACTACCACCTGCTGAACTCCAGCCAGGTGAAACAAATAGAAAAACAAGCAAAAAGCTTTAACAATTGGGAGGAACAGAACAGAACAGAATGTTTGTACCAGGACAGTGTAGAAATGATGCAACTAATGGACATTTGTGCAGAAAAAAGGAGGAAGACTGACGGTATCGTAGATTTGCTGATTACATCCTCTATAATCTCTGGAGTCAAAGGATATCATTTAATGCTGGCAGATCAAATAACAGGTTTAAGCATATTTAACCATACAAAAGTAAATATGAAGGCAGATAGCACTATTGATGAATGTCAGTTGGTGGAGGACAAAGAGGCGAAATATGTCGGTTTTATCCTTGCTTACTGTAAAAAACAAGTAGGAACTGACAAAAGAAACATTAGAACAGTGATTCACAGAATATTGATAGCTGGAAGTCACAGCAACAGATTGAGGTTTGTGAAGACAAAATATTTCATAACAATACGAAAGTGTTACTGTCCTTCTTACCATGTAGACATTTGCACTGATATTGCCAAATAATAAAAACTGCTGGCATTTAGTGAAGATCAAAGCAGTGACACCAAATCATAATACTATTCATAGTGTTCCACACAGCCATACACTTTCAATTAAAAACAAGCAAACTTCCAGATACACTGAAGTATATCCTTGTTGAAGCTGTAAAAATTCTTAATTTTATTATACCTCAACCCTTGAGGGCCTGGCTTTTTTAAAAGTCTGTATAACAAAGTGGATGTACACAACACATTCCAAGAAGTAATGATTATTCCAAGGAAAAGCATTTGGACAATTGTTTCAGCCGTTGAGTGGAACCAGATGCTTTTTTTGTGAAATACTATCTTTACTCAAAAGAATAATTGACAGCCTATTGTTCATTTGACTTTTAACCTTTAGGAAACACTCCTTGAAAAATGAACAAAAGGAGCCTATCAGTTCAAGGAAAACCATTGACAAGCAAAATTTAGAATTTTGGAAAAATTGTATCTGCTACTTTGACCTTTATAGCTTTCCAATACTCAAACATTTTTCTGATGAGATCAGTGCTGATGTCAATAAGTGTGCCTTTTATATTTAATTAAATACGTCAATATTTGGAAGGTCTATATGAAGTCTGTGAATGAATATTTTTTCAAATGACCAATGCATGATTTTACAAAGCACAAGTAAATAAAATAGTCTTAAGAACTATAAAATAGACTATGGATTTTACTCTAACAGAAAGCCAAAAACTCCATTAATATGTTGGATTTCACATCCATCCTACTACTTAAAAAAAAAATAGTACTTGTTGAGTTTTAGTTGAGTGTCAAAAAAAGATATTAACACATATCTTAAAAATCTGTTAAAATACCCTGTACTTCGTAGCTATATATCAGTGTAAAACCATCTCCTACATATACTTCACCCTAAAAAATGCATCATAACAGTTTGCATTCAGAAGCATATATGAGATGTCAGCTGTGTTCTATTAATTAAGTCAGACACTGAAATGATTTGCAAATGCGTAACAATGACAATCTTGTCATGAAATAATTCTGCTTTGAAAATGTTATTTTTTTAAATTATAATATGTATGTTAACATGTAATGGGTTCATTATTGTTACTTTGAAATACTTGAATCATTACATATTTTAAAGATATCTCAGTTCTGGTTAGTGCCTATGGCTCAAAGGAGTGGGGCACCAGCCCCATATGCTGGAGGTGCAGGTTCAAACCCAGCCCCAGCCAAAAACTGCAAAAGCTGCAAAAAAAAAAAAAAAAACCTCAGTTCTAATTTCTAACATAGAAGATATTGGTAGATATAGCCAAAATAAACACAAGCCCTCTGGAGTTCTCAATAACAGATATACATTTTTTTGATAGAGTCTCACTTTGTCACCTTCGGTAGAGTGCCATGGCATTACAGCTCACGGAAACCTCCAGCTCTTGGGCTTAGGTGATTCTTTTGCCAAGTAAGCTGGGATTACAGGCACCCGCCACAACGCCTGGCTATTTTTTTGTTGCAGTTTGGCTGGGGCCGAGTTTGAACCCACAACTTTCCGTATATGGGGCCACTGCCCTACTCACTGAGCCACAGGCACCACCCAGAGTTCTCAATAATTTTTTAAGCTTGTGAACAAGGCCAATATTTGAGAACCATGGTACTAAGTGTGCTATGAAGATTGACAATTAAAAATCCATTCTTGGCAAAAATAATGTAAGATTCAGGATGAAGTAGATTTGCCTAAATATGATAAAACCTATCTTATGTCTACCTAGAACCCTGCAGCATATACTGGTTGAGTATAGAATTCTGAGGAAAATAATGTTTCACTCCCCTTTGGCCTTCGTGGTTTCTGGTAAGAAATTAACCCTCATTGGCATTACCTTTCCAGGGATCCTCAAACTGCGGCCCGCAGGCCACATGAGGCCGTGTGATTATATTTGTTCCTGTTTTGTTTTTTTACTTCAAAATAAAAAAAAAAAAGTATGTGCAGTGTGCATAGGAATTTGTTCATAGTTTTTTTTTTTTAAACTATAGTCCAGCCCTCCAACGGTCTGAGGGACAGTGAATTGGACCCATGTTTAAGAAGTTTGAGGATGCCTATAAGACAAAAAGTATTATTTTAGGAATATTCTAGATATTTCTCTCTGTCCTTAGTTTTAACAAGTTTATTATGATGTGATTTATTCCAGCTGGAATTCACATAGCTTCCTAATTTTATAGGTTTATGTCTTGCCAAATTTGTGAAATTTTCAGCCATCTCCTCTCATTCCAGGACTCCAGTGACATGACCCTTTTACCATAGTCCTATAGATCTCTGAGGTTCTGCTTATTTTTTTCCCCCCAGTCTGCTTATTTTTTATCCAGTCTATTTTCTCGGTGTTGTGCAGATTGGTAATTTCTCTTGTTCTATCCTCAACTTCACACATCATTTCCTCTCCCTCCTTTCTGTTGCCAAGACCACCCACAGGGTCTTTAATTTGGGTTATTCTTCAGTTCCTAAATTCCCACGTAGTTCTTCTTTACACTTTGTATTTTGTTGCTGAAATTTTCTATTTCTTTGCTGAGAACATTTTTTTCTGTCTCAAGCACGTCCACCATTCCTGTTGGAAGCATTGTTACAGTGTCTGCTTTAAAACGTTTGTGAGACGATCCCAATGTCTCTGTCGTCCCAGTGATGGCAGCTATCGATTGCCTTTTTCATTTGAGTGAGATGTTCCTGGTTCTTGGTATGAGAAATGATTTTCCACCGAAACCTAGACATTCTGGGTATTATAGTACAGGACTCCAGATCTTCTTTAAACCTTCTGTTTCAGTGGACTTCCTGTGACTGAACTCAGACAGGAAAGGGGAGAAGCTGCGCTGTCAGAAGTGGGGATGCAGGTTCTGTACTCAGTCTCTACTGGGCTCTGAGAGGAAGGAGAGGCGCTTGGTTACTGCTGAAGCCTCTGCTGACACCACCCCCACTAGGAGGGTTGGAGAAACTTCATCATCATCCCCTTGGTGATCTCCACTGACACCTGATGGGAAGGGGTGATCTCCTCAGATTGGTGGTGATAAAACTCCTGACCCTCTGGTAGGCCCTCTCTTAAGGCATGGGTCATGGTAGAGAGAAGGAATAAGATCTGATGTTTGGTACACAGCAGGGTGACTATAGTTAACAACAATTTATAGAATATTTCAAAATAACCTTAAGAGTGGAGTTGTAATATTCCTAATACCAAGAAATGATAAATTCTTGAGGTGATGGATATCTCATTACTTTGACCATTACACATTGCATGCTTGTATCACAATATACATATTACTCCTTAAATATGTACAACTATTACGTATAATGTTATAATCTGTGATAACTGAAAAATGTTAAAAATTTTAAAATGGAGAGAAGCCAAGCATGGGTGCCTTAGTACTAGGCACTTTAGTACTAACTAATCCCCACTTAGTACTAACTTTGCTCTTTATAGGATGAGAATATGGTCTTGATGCTAAGTTGACTTGAAAACCAAGAGGCTCTCAATGCATGCAAACATTCCCTTTAATAGAAATAGTAAATCTACATAACTGTCTTGAAGAACATAGGGGGTAAAGAACACTATTTGCATGATGGATACATTAAAAGACCTGATTTCACCACAATTCAATTCATCTGAGTAACAAAAACAACTTGTACCCCCTAAATATATTGCAATAATAATATTAATGAAAGAACATGTAAGCACCAGTGAAAAAGCACTGTGGTATACCCATGAATCACGCTTTTCAGACCTAGTGAGCCCCTGCCTCACACTTGGAATTTTCCCAGCACCAGGAACATGTCTCAGCATCCCCACATGAGAGATTCTGGCCTCAAGAGTTCCATTAAGGCATGTGACCTTTGCACCTGCTCTATGTGGTCACTACATTCTAGCTAAATGGAAGAGAGAGTGGGCAGATGAGAGAGAAAGAAGAGAGAGAGAAGACTGCTGGATAATCCATTTGGGGTACTCAACTACTTAGGATAAACTTCAGTATAGAACATGACAGCTGCATTTCTTTCTAGTGACCTGCCACTAGACATAGGTTTTTCAAGCTACCTTCTTTACTTCATCATTTCAAAGTAGTTTCATTATTTCCTAATTCTCTGCTGATTTTTCCTTCAATAACCGAAAGTCAATAGGACCACTATAAAACTTGTATTTTAACATCTTGAAGTTAGACTTCCTTCCTTGGTATTTTTGAAGCCCTTCTATAATGCTATTTGTTAGCAACTCAGAGTCAAACTCTTCAATGTAATAACACACATACTAGTATTTAAAATATAAAAAATATTTCTGAAATAATAGCACAGACGGGCAAGGCCTATACAGGCTGGTGCTTCCACAGAATCCTGTTTCATCCTTACAATGACACCACAGGTAGCCCCTAAGTTGGTTGAAGTTCAGCAGACTGTATGTTCAAGTTGAAGAGCAGAGAAGTATTTCCTGTTCAGTCCTTCTTCCTTATTATAGAACTCATGTTCTGCCCTGCCTACCCCAATAACTTTCCAGTAACTACCCCAAAAACTTTTATTGTTTTTTTAACCCTATTTCATTCTGACCTAACATCCTACATTCAGTTTAATCTCATGTGCAGTTATGTAGCTGATTTTGTCTTCATTAAGAAAATAATTTTCATTGTATCATTAAGGACCCATGATCAATGGGTCATCGTTACTTATTCTTCCCTGTATTCAGTGGCAATCCATTAATGTCTTCAGCATATTTATTTGCAGAGCTCCTGAGAGTGGGAGTTATAAATTATTTCTGAGATCCCAGAATTACACACCACTGAACTTTACAGATTACTATCAGATAAGACTTAAATTTTTTTTAAAACGCTGCACCAGAATTGTGCTTACAGGGAAGTTCAATACCAGTTTGGCTGGGAGAGGTTAAAAATAAAATCTATTTGCTATGCACATTTGATTTGTGCTGTGCAATAGATTCCAGGAATAATCACAAGTTTTGTTTGATGAAAGCTATGACAACAAAATGGAATATTGACTTATGCCACCTCCAGGCCATTTTTCATTTATGTATTTAATAAGCATTTATTGAACCTTTGCTATGTCCCAGAATTATGCTAAATAACAATCCAGAAAATACGAAAAAAAAAAAAAAAAAAACCCTAGTATTAGTAATACGTGATGGCATTACTGCCTAATAGTAGGCAGTCGTGGTGAGAGTATTGAACTGGACATTTGGAAACCTGGATTAAAACCTATTTACAAATAACTGATCTGTATTCCTGAGTGAGTCATTATTCTCTCCTGTCCCGTCTCCTCCATTATAAAATGGTTATATCCTTTTAGGTTTCTCTCAAAGCTCTTTGAAAAGAGTGTGGTCTGTAATAGGCCTTAGTAAGTAAGAAAGTTGAAAAGTACAGATGTCACCTAACCCTCCAGACAAAATGTGAGGTAGAATTCTAAAGCTTAAAAGAAAAGAAAATCATAGGATTCACTTTCAGTATCTCCCGATAAATTATCTGAATCTTTAAAATGTTTAGTCTCCTTTTCAGAGTCATTCCTTCAGTTTAAGCCTCTTCTGTTGTAAATCTCTACAACACATAATTTCCCTAGAGGTAGGTATTTAGAAACCATAACTGTTCTACAAAAGCTAATAAAAAAGGAATAGCAACAACAACAAACTGATCACACATTTCTCCATGAGTGAGATAGCTTTGTGTAATCTATTTTGGTCTATGAAATCTGTGCAATTTAATTCCACAGGTGTCGTAGGTGATACTGCTTTCTTGATCCCTGTTTCTATAGCACCAACAACACTTTTTGGCACCTGAGTCCATATTTAGAATTTTCTCATCTCATGGTCCAATAACTAATGTTTAAAAATAAAAGGTGTTCAGTCTTTCCAACCAATTTTTATTTGTTATTTTTATTTTGAATTGTGTATGGGATATGAAACTTCTTATGAGGAATCTGTGTTGAAAAGTCACGGTTCAATCCCTATAGTGAGTTCTTCTCTGCACAGAGGACTCAGGACAAGATCAAGCATTGTTTGAATCAGAGGCATCCAGACAGTGAGCCACAGAGGGATTCCAAGTAAAAAATGATGATAGAAATTCCCAAACTCAAATAAAAAGCAATTTCTCAAAGGAATTTATTTACTCAATAGAATATACTTCTGTTCCCAAGGAGGTAATTTGTCAGAATGGTTCCTAATTGAGTTTATAAGAATAAGCCACAACATCAGCTCAATGGATAATTTTCATCTATAAGGACGTGAGACGGAGGGAGTCTTATGGTCAGGAAGAATAAGGACTTGAATCCTGTCAATCTTTTCCTAAGTCATTGAAGAAATTGAAGAGAAGCTGGGGGTACATTGTAGTCAGAAAAGAGGAGTAATTTTAAGCAAATAGTATTTTAGCAAAAGCAAAAAGAAAAATAAAGTTATGTTGAGAATGAGTCTGCATGTATTGCTTTAAGGAATGTTATTAAGCAAATAAAGTGAGCACTAAAAAACATAAGGTCATCTGCACACACACTCATGGGCCCCAGAAGCCCTGCTGTCCTTATTGCTGAACACACTAGCCTCACCCTGGGTGCTGCTTTGCCTCTTTTTTTTCTGTATTAAATCATGACCGTGTGCATTCATGCATGTATGTGGTACAATGTGCTGAACTGATAAACAATGAGGAACACTTACATTGAACCAATTTATATAACCATCACCTTGATTGTGGATTTGTTGGAGTAAGACATTTATCCTCTACTCTTAATAGTTTTGAAATGTTCCATTGTATTATGCACCTTAGACAAATCAAGTAGAAACCTCTTGTTTCACTTCTACTCTTTCTCCTTTTGGAACACAAATATATTAATAATAAAAACACAAAATCCAAAATTTATATCTTCCTTTCAAATCTTCCAGCGACCCATTGGTTATATAAAGTGAAACGGTGTATCTGGGAAGAAGATAGGCTGATGCCAAGTCATTTTAATGACCTAATTGCTTAAGTAACTTACTTTCTAACTAGTAACATAAAAGAGCTCTTCCATTCTAGGCGTAAAGACATGTATTTAACACAGCAGATCTACTCTTGCTGATCCTCAGCATAACTATGACCAATATAAAATAAGGGACAAGGTTATGTTCAAATTCTTGATGAAATCTGAGCACAGGAATAACTATTAGCTCTGATTGTAAGATATTTTATCTTACCTGTAAAACATTAGGTTGTTTCAAAAGTTTTGTCCGTTTTAATGTCATGTGTTTTTGTAGCTCCATATCTCAATAAATATTTATTCTACTGTGTCATGGTATATACTGATCGAAGGAGAATTTTGTACTCTATACATTGATGCTGTTCATTTTTTTCTA